>WAAD01017529.1:70474-92106 GCA_013389945.1 Fregata magnificens
ACTTCAAAAAAAAAAAAAAAAAAAAAATTAACATTTGTGCAGCACTCAGAATGTGATGGTAATGAGTGTCCAAGAAAAAAAAGAAGCCTATGAGGAAACCAGTAATTCTGCTTACAGACCAAGGCATGAACAATAAGAAAAAACAAAATGAGTGCTGAGGTGCCTGGCTTAGTAGCTCCAAAAAAAAAAAAACCAACCCCCCCACGAAGGTCACAATTAAACACACTCTTGTGCTGCTTAATCTGCATGTTTTCCATGTATTGCTTTAGAGAGCACAGATTCAGGGGATGTTTGGATTCCTGCCTGGTTCATCTTCGCCTGACATACCCATCTCGGGATGCGCATGAAGAGTACAAGGCAATGAACTTCCTACTGGCGCTTACTTGCTAGATTGCTTCTTGTCACACTCTCCTGGGAAACTAACTGATGTCCCAGGGGTAATGCCCATTGCCAAGATGTGACCAATTATCATCCCAACCACTCCGCTTGCACAGTTTATAAAACACCATCTTTGTCTTGGACCGGCTGGGACCCACTCGGTGCTGTACGAACGGTCCCTAGCCTCAATAACAGACAGAAGTGCCTTATTCTTCTGTGAAACCCACAGAGCTCCGCTTTATTTCTACAGTATTTGACAATGAACTCAGACCTAAGGTGAGAGAAGGGACTTAAAAGACAACAAACGAAGGGACTTAAAAGCTGAGCCTGCACTGCAGAAGCTCCGATAACTTTTCTGGGCAGTTGTGTAGCCACAAGGCAAGAAACGCAAGATGTCTTACCCAGGTAAACGAAGTAAGGAGCAGTGATGCTGCCCAGCCTGGAAGCTGTGGAAGTAGCTCCGACTGCCATGTTTCGCACTAGCGTTGGGTATAGCTCCACATTGTAGACATAAAGCATTGAAAACGCAGCTGTGATGCCAAATTTTCCAAGCATCACCAGGCCAACAGACAGGACGTTAAAATCTGGAGGAGAGAAAATAAAATCAAGGCGAATAAACAACACCCTGTGCTTCTTACTGGTGTTTCTTCTACATCCCAAAGATCAGCATGTTTTTTTTCCTAGCGGTCGTGAGTTTGGTTGTTTTTTTTTTTTTTTAATTATACGATGTATTAGCCCCATCCCTAGATGACTTGGCTCCAAACTTAACCTGAGCATCTACATTATGCTCAGTGGGATTTTGTACTTCTCAGATTTTGGTCCTCTCCCAGTAAAACAGCATTCTTGAAATGGAACAAAATTCTGGGTTATACAAGAACAAAGCACAAACTTAAATCCATCCCTTTTTTGCAAAAACCTGCGGAGATTCACACACAGTGAAATCTGGAAGACTTGCAGGTTTTCACAGTACACTTCTGGCTCTCATTTTACAAGCTCGTTCCCCTGGACTATAAAAAGCTCAGTAATTTGACACAATAAATGAGAGCCGTGCATGACTCAGCATATGCATACATTTTAAAAAAAAAAACCCACGGCTGCAGGTGATCAGCATAAACTTGACCTCAAATTCTAAATTTGATCGTGGTTTCCAGTAATTTTACAGAACTCTTAGACAGTACCATAAAATATTTCTAACATTTTGTATACTTAAGTCATGTATAGAATCTTGTACCTGCAGGAACCAGCTGAATGAAGAGGACAACACCTCCCCCTAAAAAGAAGGTGCCAGATAAGGAGTAGCGCCGAGGGAGGGAGCGGAGGAGAAGCCAGGCAATCACGTAAGCTGGAACTTCAATAACAGCTGAGAGGAAACAGTTGATGTAGGCATTTCCATGCCAGTTTGGAGTGCTGAGGGACAGGCCAAAGTAACCAACTGACGTGAAAAACCTGAGAAAAGCAATAAAACCAAATGATTCCAGGTGGTCTCTGAACGCCTCCGGTGTTGCCTCAGATGTCATTACAAAAATAGGATGTCGCAACGCATTGCCACAGGCATCGCGGCTTAAAAAAAAAATCTCAGTGGCAACCCCATCTTTCTAATTCTGTCATCCCCTCCAGTGATCATATCCACAGCGGCTTGAAGAGACCTCTGATTTCTCTGTCCTTCCTGCATACACTATACCAAGTAAAAGGCTTTGTGGAAGTCGTTCACAAAGGCTTTTCACTGCAAGGGACTCATTAACGGCACAATGAAATAACTCTTGAAAGCTTCCCATGCCAACTATGTTCCTACTTGTAGCCAACTCCAGTGACAGGATCTCCCACCCTCGGCAGTTCCGTTACATCTTATTTAATCTTCACGAGAGAGCTGGATGTTCGGGTTTCAAATCTCAAGAGTGCCCTACTATGGCACGCCAAGTGTGCTAGCCAGTTCCTTCCTGCTGGGGGAAATAAGTACAGAAAAGGGTCCCGGTTTGTCTATATGGTATTATTGGGTCCTCATTCCTCGTGGCTGCCCAGGCAGGGACCAGGATCTGACTGAGATGGGCACTGGACAGAAACAGAACAAAACCGCTGGCCATGGGTCTGGTTCTTGTTACGTTACTGAGTTGCTGCCTCTGCTTCAAGAAGGATATTTCTCTTCAAATAGAGATTATAGAGGTGGGAGCTTCTTAAAGAAAAACACCAAAAAACCCCAAAAAGCAACAGAATTTAAAATATACAAGTTGTTACATATCGTTTCCTAACTATTTTACATCTGAGTCGAGGCTACTGTCTCCATACTCTTGTGTATTAATGCAGTGCGGGTGCAAGGACATTGAGGGCCATGTACTGGCCAAGGACTCTGTGTAGATGGGCTCCGAGGCTGAGACTTATTATCTAAAACTGTGGCATGTGCCCTCAGATCAGAAATAGCCTGGGTACTTTAGGAATACACATTTCCTTACCACAAAAGTAATGACATAATAGTAATAGTTGCAATGTTTCGGGTTCGAAATAGGTCCAGAAGGATAGCCTTCTGCTGCTGCTGAGGCTTCGAATCCTGCATCTGAAGGAAAAAGGAAAACAAAACCAAAAAAATTCCCACACACCTAAGAGCAAAACAACCTCTGCATACCCACAAGTTTGGGCAGTTATGAAGTTACGACTCTACCAGGGGATAACAAGCCAGCCCAAGGGCCACTTCTGCACCCGGGAGGGCAGTCCTTAGGTAGAGCTTGTCTCTGCACCCAGCTGTACTCGTGGTAGTTTCCAGTTTTTTGTTAAAAAAACCAGTAGCACCGAGATCACTGCACCATGCTGACTAATTAAAAAAGGAGTATCAGCTGACAAGAAAGACTGATTAATATTTCCTTAAGGATCTAACACAGTACTTCCAGGAGTAACCTCATTACCAAAGGCACTTTTCTGTGCACTGCCGTCTCAACTCTCTTCCGTTCAACCTTCACAAACGATGTGAAATAAATGCAGAAAATCACCCAGTTTTGCTGCCTGCCTGCCGGCACCCTGCCAGGGAGGGGGACAGATGCTAGAGCTCGGCGTGGTGGCCAGGGCGCATCATGGGAGCATCCACCACCCCAGATCGGAGATGGAGGGTCCAGTTTGAGGCTTGAAGCAGGAATCTTCTGGAGAGCGTGAGGGTGCCCTTCTGCCTGCATGGACAGCCCTCGCCGGGGCAAAGCCAGCGCTCGTGGCCAGGCTTCCCCCCAAGCCCAAAGAGCGAACCGCCCTGGCCCTCCCTATGGGGCTACCCAGGAGATTTCCTTTCCTAGGAAGAGAGGATGGTTTCCGAGCAACGTCTTTCTAGCAACATTTGAAAAATACTTCCAACGGAGGACTTAACGTGCAAACATCATCCTCAGGCTTTTGTGGACAGACGCTTTGGCACACAGGATTCCCACGAAGTAAAGGACAGCTGAGCTGCCACTTGGTCTCAAAAATACACAGGAGTGATGAAAAGCAAACTCACGAGCTGGAGCCTGAAAAAGTCATGTCCAGTATGAAAGACATCTGAACTCTGGCTGTAAAGTAAGGAAAGTGCTTTTCCATGGTCTCTGTAGGATGAGCTTCCCATAGCTGGAACATGCACTTCAGTTTATGCTAGAACATACACTTGGAAAAGAGATCTTCAGCAGCTCAGCCAAAATGTAAGCATGACATTCAACAGATGGATCCTGCCCACAGGAAGAGTAGCACGCAGCATCTTTCTCCTGCAGATACTGCAAAGGAGCACGTGTTGCTTTGCTTTCTGCTCTATCAGGAGACATCAGGAGGCATAAAATGCAGGAGCTAGTATAACACAATAAAGGAAGATCTGACATACAGACGCGCAGTCATTGCTGACGCAAGGCTGGAAGTGCTGCTCGTTTCTTTGCACAAGAAAAATGTCTGTTCCTCCTCAGCAGGGCTTGCTGGGAGGCTAGGTTTGTGCTACGCTTTCGCCTTTTAACCAAGAAATATGACATAAAAGAAAAAAACCAGGCCTGAAGAAGAGCTTAATGTTCTTCACTGCCTTCGCTACCATCACGGTTTTCAAGTGCCCTTGTAGCACTGAGGTGCTTTGGCTGGTTTGTGCAACCTGAGGAGTCCCTCGGGGCTCCACGCAGCCCTGGCACACGTGGGTGCTGATTTAGGGTCCCCTGCACAGCCCCCCCACAAAGGGCTGCTGTTAAACTGCAAATTGCTAATATCACGCCAAGCTGAAATGGGGACAAACACGTCTTCCTCGGGTCTTCTCAGTGCCCAAAGGATGACGCAATCTGGGTCACCCGTGCTCTGAAAACCACAACCAACCACTGCTGAGGAAGAGAATTTTACTGTAAAAAAACCAAACAAATAAGAACTCCCTCTGGCTTCTCATTCTGAACTCTCTAACGCAGCACTTACCTCACGCCAACAGTCACTGCCAGCCTCTAAGAGCTGCTGGTGCAAACCATTTCTTTGCTGGCATTTCCCAACAAGCCAACTGGCCAAAGGGGGAAACTGCTGCCGAGGTCAAGTACCAGGACGTATGAAACATACCTCTGCGGTTTCGAAAAGCACGGCTGGGGCTGGAACGCCATTTATTTTTGCAGCCTTTCGGATAATAACTTCTGCCTCCTTATATCTTCCCTGGGAGATCAGCCACCGAGGGGATTCAGGAATGATCCTGCAATAAGTTTCAGAATAAATGACTCAACGTTTTCACAAAAGTAAAGCGTTATTAAAAACACATGTATGGTTTTTATGAGTTACGCTCTCATCTCACAGATTGCTTGCAGCAGAAGACAGTCAGCACAGAAGCATGTGGGCAATGTAATTCATGGATTTGTCCCACTGGGATCAGTGGGAGAATTCAAATATATGGGACGTGTTTATTTTTGTGCTGAAGTAGATGCACGCTTGGGCCCTTGTCCTCGGTGGTTGTTTTTTAAGGAATAATTGATGCCCACCAGAAGAAAACAGATGTCACCAGATAGACAGCAAAGATGGGGGTAGCTTAACCAGTGTTGAGCAAAAATATAGCAAAAATTGCAGAAAAATATAACTTCTGCAGGAAACTGCACACAATGTGGAGATGCTTTAAATATGCACAGGGTCTGTTTAAAGGCTCTGGGTCATAGGAATCTTATACACAAGCTTCACAATTTTGCCACAACTCTGAGGCAGGCTCTCCCAGGCAGAGGACAGTGGCAGTGTCCCCTTGCAGAGGTGATGACATTTTCTAATCAATTCCAGGCACGTGTTGAGTGAATTAACACCAAACACAGGACAGAAAATCTCACCTTTCCTTAACTAAATCCTTTGATCTTAACGGATCCTACCTCCCTCCCTTTAGCCAGCAGCATTTTTTCCTCTCCTTGGAAAAAAGCAGGTCAGACACTCCTTTTCTGATGAACTCCCTAAAGGACTGACCCAAAGCCATGCCAACGGTTTTGAGCATCAGATGATTTATATCAGATTGTTCAACCACTAATGTGACTTTCTGTGAGGTGAGCTGTCTCCACTGCTCTTCTTCGTGGGCAAGCTGAGGAACACAAGACTGCAGAGACGATGCTGGGAACCTTCTGGGGAGTTTGGAAGAGGAATGAATAAAAGAGCAACTATGGCATGGAGCAGTAGGATGTGCAAGTCATGTCACCCGTGGAAGCAGTGGGTCCAGATGCCCAAATGTCAGCTACTACCAACCTGCCTCGGCACAGCTTTGCCAGTGCACCTTGATCCCCATCTACATTAGCCCCAGACTGGAAGTGCCATCCGTGGAAATTTTTGGCATGCTTTACGATGTATGCTCTTGAAAAGCATGGAAATTCCCACCAAATACATTTCAAAGCAGGACTCCAAAGCCATGCCTTGGGAACAAATCTAATGTCCCTCATGGTGCCTGTTCTATAGCAGACATCTGAGAGGCTTCCACCCAAAACCAGCCTCCCCAAAGAGCAGCTGCTTGGTGCAGAGGGAAATGTCACCATGTTGAAGAAGTCTGAAGCATTTCAAGTTAAATAAGCACATTAACCCTTAAACAGAATCAGACTGTCTTTAAGTCAGATGATAGCAGAGGTGGAGCTGAAAACCATTTTAAAGGTTTGGTTTGGTTTGAAGACTAAGACTAAAAAAAACCCAAACCAAAACCATCAGCAGAGACTTCTGACAAGACTGAGATCTGCAGATCTTGCAGACCATAGAAGAGTGGGTCTAAATCACTTAATTGTGATAAAGACATTAATCTCATAGGTATAACTGTTTCAAGCTAATAGGAAGAAAGGAGTTCCCCAGATAAGACTAATATGAAAGGAAGGAACTCTTTTGGTTGTTAATTACCCTTATTTTAAGAGTGTGAGTGATACCTTGCCTTTCCCTTCCTATTTTCTAAACACCTCTCTCTTCAGAAAACAACAGATGACCAAGGCAGCAACGGAACAAGGGTACCTGCCCTTCTTCAATGCTTCTGTCCAGCTGAGAGGAGCACGGAGGTTTCCTAAACTGTTCTTGCAGTCCCCCAGGGCAGAGCATCCATGGGCAAGTGAGGGTGCACCTACACGTCCACCAGTGCATTAGAGCAAGGAGGGGTGAGGGCAGTGGACAGATGAAAGAAAACATGGACTCGGCCACCAAGAAGACGGCGTGGGATGGCTCAGAGGAGCAGGGTAAGGAAGAGCCAACCTTTGGCTTAGCCAGACAGAGTTACTATGGGCTGAAGGAGCTCACAAATCAAAGTCCTGCTCCAGCAACCAAAGTAAAGCCTGGGAGGGCGCACAGCTCCTGGCACGCAGAGCCTGTGGGAGAGGGCTGGCCCGGCGAGCTCTGCCGGCAAACGCCTCTGCTGAACGGCATCTAGTGCAATGAACTGCTTAATGACATCGAGTGCAATAAACTGCCAGCTGCTGTGTGCTGAGTGAACGGGCTCAGTCTTTCACTGAGATTTTAGTACCAATCAGCCGGTGAATTGGCATTTACAAATGGCTTAAAGAAAAAAAGCAAGGAAGAAAAGTTAGAATGAATCAGCCAGCAGTACTACGGGGGTAAACCCAGAGGTGGTTCACAGTGTCCAGAGTTAGGAGTCAAATACAGAATGCCCAAGCTGCTCTGGAAAGCTGGTGAAAAAGTGGCTTCAAGCACACGGCCAGCACCAGCAAGGCTCTGCAGGTAGTTAACTTGACTTAAAACTGGCAAAAAAAACCCCAAACAAAAAATCCCCCCAACTCCCGCCTCAAGGCAAAGCCTCCTCACATGGCAAATAGAAAAAAAACCCAAAGAGGAGAAACGGGACCCCCCGACACCCTGCCATCACCCAGCACCCAGCGCAGGAGAGCATCAGGCGGGGAGGGGAGGTGGGGAGCGTGGCCTCGCGGCGCGGGGGCACTCACCACCAGAGCGGGATGCAGAACAGCCCCGGGACAGTGAGTGCCAGCAGCAGCATCTGCCAGTCTCTGATGAAGTAAGCAAACAGTGGCAGCAACATGTAGCCAATTGCAAAAAATATGCAAACTCCTAATGTAGAGAATATAATACGAACTGATTTGCCAAGAATTTCTGTTCCTGTTTAAAACAAGGGAGGTTGGATTAGCATTTTAACTCTTTCTTTTCAATCACGACTAAATACTTTACTGCATTTACAAAAAAATAAGCTAAACAATCTTAGAAAAGAGCCGTTTCTCTTACAATACTTAAAGGGGCACTGTCAAGGAGTAATGGTCCAAGAGATGATCATCATCACGGTGCTATTAATCTGGATTTTTGTTGCGTGTCTCCCCTGGAGCTGCCATTGAAGCACCCATGAGACCAGCACCATCTGGGCCCTTCCAGTGCCCCAGCAGTCTGGCAGAATCTGATACAAAACCATTTTCAATGCTAAACATAGTTGTACAGCAACATCTATGCAGTTTCTATGTTATTACCATCAGTATTTGCTCACAGATCTAGCAGAGGATTCAGAGACCCGCGGTTCAGCGGGTTCTCCTCTGTTGCAAAGGCTGGCAAAGTAAAAGAGAAACAGCTGATGGTGTCCTTTTAACCAAGTCTTGTTCACATCCGCCGGGAGTTTACATGATTTGGGGACAGAAAGTGAAGGCTCCCATGTAGAAACACAGAGTGAAACATAAACCCTCTGTGGTTTGTTCCAAGGACATTGAGATGAAGGAATCCCAGTACTGGTTGATGGAGCGCCCAGTCCGGCTCCCACCCACGGTCAGAGGCGGATGCGAGTGTAAAGGCATGAAGCCGCTGTGGTACTGGCAGTACTGCAAGGACGGGACCGAGCCTGCTGGTCAGCTAGTGCATACTTGCAAACAGGCTGAGCTTGGAGTGAAAGAGTCCATGTCATATTTTTTGTCCTCTGTGTCAGCCTAGGAACGTGCACCCGGACAGTTAAAGCAGGTCAGCCGACAGTCAGTAACTGGAAGGTATGTTTAAAGCCCAAATGTTGCTTGGCACTGCAGTACTTCCCCGCAGCAGTGAGTCCCATACATTCCAGCTGCATTAAACAGCTCATAATGTCCTCTCCTCACGGGAAGGACTGAGCAGAGAGGATTTCAGTTATTATCTCCATTAGCCTCATTTCCAAAATACTGAGCTCCACGGCTGTACACTAACCCCAGCCAAACTGCTGGGTGAACTGAAAGAGTTGTGAGGAACTGGAAGAGTTTCACTCCTCCCTGGTCCTTTTCCCTGCCTGGCAAATCCGTTTCGGTCCTACCCAGCGGTTTGTGGGATGGCAGAGACGACCTGAGCTGCCCCACGGTGCCGGCACCAGCGATAGCAGCGGTCACCCGCAGCACAGCACGGACCCACCCAGTACAGAAAAGCTGCTGGGATTATCGGGGACCTTCAGATGAAGGAGCAACTTCTGTTTGCTTTGATTAATACATTGTTGGAGATAGATAAGGGCAGGCGCGGGGAAAGGCCGGCAGACTTTCAGGAGCCTTCCCGACATGCTCGGCTAGGACATAGCCTGCTCCCTCACTTAACCCATTTGGGATTTAAGGTGCAGTTCATTGCTGAACACGTCTGGAGGAGAGGAGGTCTGTGGACGGCAGACTGACACGGGATGGAAGGATGTGAATTTACAGTGAGGTAGGAACAAATTTCACATTTATTTTTTGTAACAGAAGGCTGGAATGTCGGACCAGTACATCACCGGCTGTACGACACAACCAGGGAAGATGCCATCTTCTAACAATGCTACTGCTCCAGTAGCCAGGCAGCAGCCAATGAAAGCATCCTACAACCAATGCACAGCCGAGCACCATCCTAATATCTAGTAATAAAAATTGAGACTGTTGTAAGCCTTCAAGAGCACATAATTTCTTTTCCAATAAAACACCTAGCCACTGCTTAACAAAACCCACGGACGCCCTCAGGTCCACCTCACTTCTCGTTGAGCTCTCAGCCCCAGGTCTACAGACCTCTCCTCTCCATGAGGAGCCCTGCAAGGGCCATAACTCCCACAGTTTGATCTGGACTCAATTAAAAAGCAAATGACACTGAGCAAACAGGAGGATCTCAGGAAGTCCGGAGAGTATACTTTGGTCCTGTAGCGTGGTAAGAACTCCAACATTTAATATTGCAGAGAAAATGGAAAAAAATACCCAAGACTAAAAAAAAAAAATCCTATTTGATAGCTACATTAATTTTCATTTTAGACACTTGGAATAACTGAATAAAGCCACAGTGAGAAAGCTGAAAACAAGAATTCCTAGGGATTGAAACGGTATGTGGGGATAAATTATTCCGTCTTTCTCTACTGATTGCTCTTTTTCAGAGGGGCTCTCTTGGGAGAGGTCTGATACTTGAAACGTTGGTTTATACTTGTTAAACGTTACGTTATAATTTGTGGCCATCCAAAGCCAATATGAGATGACATCTTTCAACTACAATCCTCTTCTCCCCTGCCTCTCCTCCCTCATTCCGCTGGCCAGGAAATAACAGTTCTGGGACACTATCAACATGCCTTTGCAAATCTACGTAGTGTTTTACAGTCCCAGAACTTGAACACAACAGTTTTGAGCACTGAAAACAACCGAGGCCTAAAGCTAAGGAAAAATGCTGCGGAGAGAAATTTCACGGGAGGTGGTTGGGAAAAAAAAAAAAAATCTCTACAGAATTTCACCAACAGCTTAGGGAGGAAACTATTCTCATGGAGGGGGCAGCAACAGTGCAAGGGGCAGGAAGAGCCCGGGTAGCTGAGGATGCTGGAACAGGGTCTGAGCTACACACGGGGAGGCAACACAGTTTGGATGTTGAAAGCTGGAATGACAGGAGAAACCTGTGCTGAGGTGGCCACTTGGAAAAAAATAAAACCCCACCCCACATGGGGATGGAGCGTGCCAGGGCTGCAGCACAGCCAGCGTCAACGGGGACTTTGTACGTGCCGGTGTCACTGCTCCCCTCCCGAGCGCAGGTCACAGCCCTGACCGCCGTTGGATGAAAGAAGGGAAGCATCTCTAGCGCATCCCGTACTCAGGATGGGCTTTCTTAAGGAGTTACTTTTCTTTTCGTGGGTATATTCTCCTATCCAGCACCTCGCTCGTGTGCAGCTTCCTGGAAGCTCCTGGGTTTGCCTCGCCGTGGGCAGAGGTCGGGGCACTCACTGGGGCATGCCGACCACACAGCTACGCAGTGTGAGGTGGGAAGGACCATCCTCCATTAGTGCCTCCCTCCCGACCGATGACAGGCGGCTGATGGCTCACTTAAACTAGGAAGCTAATGTCTAAATTAGTTTAGATTAATCCTGCCCTTAGTAACAGCCTCAAGGCTGCCAGAGGGACGGCCAGCACGGCGAGTGCCCCAGGCACCTGCCTCTCCGCCCCCAGGGAGTCACTGCTGCTGCAACAACTCTACAGAAGACAGGGTGGCAGAAGAGACAACACAAGGGGTAAAGTACCCTCAAACTGCAGCCGTGCAATTAAACAAACCTAACGTTGCTTCGGGAGACCCAGTTCTATCTCTCAGCAGCGGGGACATTTGGCCAGTGGGGTGCTCTGCACGCCCCTGCAGCTTTGCCTCTGCCAAGTGCTGAGGCAGCATCCCGATCTGCGTCCAGCACTGCCCCACGTTTCTGGGGGAGCTGCGGAGCTAAATTCCTGCCTGATCAGATCCCCCACCCCCATTAGAGGGCCTTGTCCTACACAAATCCCATGTGTTTCCAAAAGGATTTTCAGCCAAGCCAGCACTCCCAACCCAGCACCATACTTCCCAGCCTTCCCACAGCGGGTGTTCGCTCCGGCTCCATCAGCTCCGCACAAGAGTTAACTACCAGGACGGAGGGAGCAGTGGTGATGGCAATGGCAAGGGATCTCCCTGCTGACAGCCTGACCTACTTAATCCTCCCTCCGCCACTCGCAGCGGTGACTCACGGCTGCTCGGGGACATGATGCCATATCCCCTCCGTAGCACTGATTTCATATCATGCCCTTCCGCTCTATTTTTTCCCCGTTAAAGCCTCATGGGCTAGGAAAGAACAGCATTAACTAGTAGTGTACGGTTTTAATTTAGACTAGCTCACGTTACGGTCTACAAATTGTAATTTTGACACCATTCACTTAAAAGCTGACATAAACGTACACATGCATATTTTAAAGACAGCTCTTGCACATCCCAGCTCCTCCCCGAGGCCTGCATCAGGCATCCCAGTAATTCACCCGTGCAGTTGCCTTTCCTGAAAACCCCATGACTAGCCAGAGACTCTGCGGGGTCCCCTTCCCCACGGGGCCCCCCTTCCCCGCAGGGTCCCCAGGCAGCGACTGCAGCCGTGCAGCCTCCCTGCGGCCACTGGCTCTTTCTTCCTATGCTCCCTGTAGAAAACAAAACAAACCTTGGCCTCTAAAATTAGGGACTTTATCATTAACCTTGGCACCGAGACCGGTGACTTTATGGCTAACGGAGCTCTGACACCCACCCGCTCCTCCGCTCCGGTCCCCCCTACACGTTCGCTGTGCCTGGAAACACTGGTTTGCTCCAAGGCTTTGCACCCAGGTATGCACCGACCCCTCTGCGGAGAGGCAGGGAGGAACCCGAATGCCTTGTCTGTCTCAGACCTGCTTCTTCTGATAACTAACCCTGAATGCTTCCTGGAACGTCTTCTCCAAAAGGAGGGAAATGGATGTTTATTTAGAGGTTTCCTGCTCTCACCTTTTTCTCTAAACCTGTAGAAAGTGTAGGCTTGAAGTATCCAAGAGCAAAAAAAATCATACCGGACTAAATTAGGAATTGTACCAGTGAGGATTTACCTCTGTCTAATTAAATGATGCAGGTTCAGAGGAAAAAAAAAAATTAACAGTACATTAAGCAAGCATTTAGTCTAATGCAGACATATTCATACCCAGTATGAAGGCCACCACGTAGTTAGAGATCTGTCCCATCCCCACTATGAGAAAGAGCACTGTGAACATCTCCCAGCTGGTAGAGAAGATCTGCAGGAAGCTGAAGCCAGTCTGCACGGCCATCGTTGAAAAAAGGATATTCTTCCTGCCAAACCTTTTGCAAAAGATAAAGGAGATTATTATTGAAACAGCATTTATTTATGGAGCAGGGCTATGTAAGAGAGCACGGGGGAGCACAAATATCCAACCTCAAGAGATGCAACTTAGAAGAACCTGAAGTTTCATGCATTTTAAAGAATTTTGTTTATCATTTTCATAAGCGCTAAAAAAAAATAAGTAACGTTTCCAAGACCCAGGAAATAACCCAAGAAGAAAAATCAAGAGCAGAAACTTCAGGGAGCCACTAGATAGGGACTAAAGAGACTAGATAACAGTACCTAAGTGAGAGACACCTAAAGATTGCAAGCCATGCAGCCGAAAGTTAGGAAATGATGGCGTTTAGGCTACTGGCATCTATACATTGCAACACCATTACACTTTGAATCTGTTAAATAGCTTTATCAACCGGTTTCAGTCTCTCTGAGTTGCCACACATATTGCACCCTTTCTCTCACCCACCTGCCTGCATTAGAAGTGCGTAGCATTTTCTTATGGAAAGGTAAGAGCAAGCTTACATACGGGTTTGCACGCCTGCGTGCTGGCCCAGGGCACGCTGCCCTCTGCACGGACGCTGCACGGGCCGCATCGCCGCCTGCCTGCAGCAGCCCTTGACTTAAAAAAGGTTTCTGCAGCAGCACAGGGGAAATGGCTCAGGTACAGGCTCCGAACATACCCCTTTACTGACAAACCATAAAAAAAAAAAAAAATTCAATGAATAGCTCATGCTAGAAGGTGACCAAGCTGTGGGGCAGGCGGACCGCCGCGGCACGCACGCTTCCTCAGATGCTCCCTCCCGGTGGGCACATGGCACCAGCGGGATTTAGTGATTATCTCATCTCCCTTTCAAACAGTAACGCCGACTGACTTCTGCACTGGGGGCAGGAGTTGGGAGATTAAATTCAGATCGCACGGAATTTAACGCTGGAGGCTTTAGGATTAAGACTCCCATCGAGTTTTGAAACCCCTCCGCTAAACACCCAGAGGAGCGCTGAAACTCTTATGAACAAGCAGCAATCAAAACAGTATTTGAGACCCTGCCATAATGATATGGGGAGAATAGGCTAAGGGATGTATAAAGAGGGAAGCAGAGACTCACAGAAGGAACATATATTCTGCATTTGATGCTTGTAAGGCCAGAACTTCAGTACTGCTGAGATAATTGTCAAGTGCCTATAACGTTCTCTTGATATTTTGCATCTACTTAGTTAGATGGTATGACATGATTGCTATCCATTTACAGGTTATCTTTTTTTCTTCCTCTTGGATATGCTCACTTTATTTCCAGCAAACCATCTCTTCTATGCAGAGCTTCCATTCAAAGGACAAGTTTCCATCCAGCAGCTCTAAGAATGGACTGTCAGTTAATGTGTGACAAAGAACAACATCTTTTAAACCACTAAAAAGGCCAGATAAAGAAACAAATGTGGTCGTGAAGTGAAAACCACCACATCCATCTGCAAAGCAGCCGCATGGGCTCCTTGCGGAGATCAGTTCTTGCTCTGCTGAAGCGCCCAAGAGGCAGTAATCCTACGCCCGGGGTAGATCAAGGTTGGTATTTTTGAAGAAGCCAGGCCAGTTAACCTCATTTTGATAAAAACTCAGAGAACTGGACATTTAACTCCTTTACACCTCTTAAAAACAAACGCACCAGCCGCAGCACCAGGTCTGCCCTGCTCTGCCCACGGGCGGAGCGGGAGCAGCGGCATTACCTGTCTGAGAGCTGCCCCGAGATGAAGGAGCCGATGAGGACCCCCACGAAGAAGAGGGAGGTGGTCAGCGGGGCTTTCCAGTCGTCCTCGCACACCAGGTTCCACTGCAAGAGAAGGGCCCGTGCTCAGACGCAGCCGGAATGTTGCGCTGAGCCTCCTCCAGGCACAGGGGTTATTGGCTGGAGACACACACATTTCCGTGCAATTTCATCTAGTTTCCCCACACCTGCATTTCCACCCATCGCTGGCACCAGCACTGTTTTCACAGCGAAGGTCAGTGCCGGAATGCCCTGCTTAAGGCACAAAAAAAAAGGGAAAGCGGTTGCCTCCCCAGGCAAGCCCCATCAGGCCGAAACACTGGCAGCCGTCTGATGGGACCCCATCACCTCTGAAGTGGGCGAGCGGCCCGCAATGCCAAGCCTGATGGGCAGTCAGTGTGTGCAGCCCGGGGGCTGCCCCGCACCCGTTTCCAGCACAATCTCCCCATCACACGCCTCTTAGGCCCCCCGACACCCAGGACCTGTCTCCCCATGGCCCGAGATGCTCCCCACCAGAAAAGCAGAGCAATGGAGACGGGTGGGAGGCTGTCCCATCCCCGGCTAGGGATGGCTTCCAGTTTACCTGACCTCTGCCAGCACAAAACCTGCTGCATTTCTCTGATTTCTGGGTTCAACAAGACATATGCAAGAAGACGCACAGAATAAAATCTCTTTTCCCACGCTGACGTTGTTTCCAAATTCCTTTCTATCCCCACAGCCTCCAGGGCTGACTCACTGCCCATCACTCAGCCTCACAACCGGACCCGGCTGGGGCTGGAGGCTTAGGACAGGAGCCAGCGTGGAAACTTCCACCTAAAGCCACTCGTAACCCCAGACAAGGTTTAAAAAAATAAAAACAGCATCACAAGTCTCCATCCACTGAAGTTACAGCTGAGCGTGTTTCTGCCACGGCTTGCTCCCGTCCCAGTGACTAATCTCCCGGTTAAGGGATGCCTGCCAGGAGCGCTTATGGATAGACTTCAAACATGTCAGTCTCAGATTAGATAATTCTGCCTCAAAGGTAAGATAATTAGATCATGGATCAAAGTACAGCATGATTTTAATAATTAGCCATGCTATCAGAGAGCAGGGACATCGCCCGCACCAGTGCTCACCTTGTGCCTGAGGAACAGACGGGCTGAGCCATCTCGGCAAGCGGTGGCCAAGCCCAGGCAAAGGCAGGGGCGGTGGAGCAGAAACCTCCCCTCTGGGCTGCTCAGGCTCCTCAGCTCAGCTGCAGGCAACAAAAAGGAGCAACTCCTGCATTACAAAGAGACCCAGATGCCATCTGACAGCGCTTCGAGTCCTGCCAAAACCAAACCAAACAGCCGATGGGTCGGCGGCTGGGCTTCACTTCTGCTGCTGCTGCAGAAGAACAAGCAGAAGTAAACCCCAAAGCAAAGGGGGATGTGGTGTGGTTCGACGCAGTTTGCTCTGGACTATAATATAGGAAAGAGATGCAATCAATGCCTATTTTCAGGCAGAATGAAGGTACGCTGCCGGTGGTGGGGAGCCGGGTACCTCTGCCCCCTCGCCCAGCTTGCAAAGTAACACCAGCTATGGGACAAAAAGAGATAAACTGAGCTTCAAAACGGAGCCCATGCCTCTTCCTGAGGGACACACAGAGTCTTTAACATGGGAATATGGAGATTTGAAGACTGAAACATGCCTCCAATACTTAAATCTGATTAACAACAAAAAGAAACCTACGGCAGCCGTTTCTGTAAAATATTTTCTCCTCCCTGCTGGGAAGGGAGAGGTGGCGAGGCGTGGGCCCATCTGGGCTTGCACCTGCCTTTATCTTTGCTGTCTTGGATATGGTGGATGGGAGCGTGTGGGTCAGTAGGGCTCTGATACGTTCAAGGATGCTAAGTCGTGGAAAATATATACAGGGATCTGTTTCACGTGTCAAAGAAAACTGAGATTTCTGCAAAGAAACCTGGTGGAAATCACGCTCCGTATTTAAAACGAAGCAACATTCAGTGTCAGGAAACATGGCGTTAAAGGCAAGAGTTTCTTTACAAGGTGCAAGCAGGGAAGAAGGAAAGGCGGCTGAGGGACTGCTTCTGCAAGCTGTGGGAGCTGTGGCAGCTCCACGCCAGCCGGGCTCACCTGGCCCCCACGCTACGGAGATGTTTTGCCACGTCCTCCTGCACCTCCCTCTCCCCACTCTGGGAAAGCTGGTGACTAACGAGGTGGCAGAATTTGCAGCCGATACAGACTATCATTAATGATCTGGGTGCCGAGCTCCCCGCTCTGGGGCCACCAGCACAGTGCTTTCTCCCAGACCTTCAGACTTCAGTCGCTCGAGGTTAAGGGTCAGCGTTTCTAAAATGCCTCCACTGTGCCAAAGGCACTTTGGCTGCAGAATAAACCCAGCTAAATAATAACTTGCCCATGAAACTGAGTTGCTTCCTGTGTTTCCTTGGTGCCAAATGTCTCCTACCCAGCTGTTCACTCTACCCTTTCCTATGACATACTGCACAGACAGCAAAAATTCACTATACAGGGTTGAGTCTTTAAAATTTGCGGGACGTGGTAAAGAGCACGCAGCAGCCGGCTGGCTGGAGAGGGGTCGCTGTCTACAGGAACTTGCTGTATTTGACCGGAAAACACACAGACACATCAAATCCATCCGACTCCAAGTATACCTGAAGCTGTTGAGTGAAAAAACCACGCCGCCTATTTTAGATCCAATACCGCACACAGCATGCGAGACCTGGGCGACGATCTGTACAGCCCTACTCTATAGGTACACTTTGTCTTCTACCAAAATGCCAGCCTCCCCTCCCCAAAGGTGCTCGCTCTGATGGAGGCACAAGCCCTAGTGCTGCACAGCGATCAAGCATGCGTCGACGTGGTAAGATTTCACTCGCGCTTGAATTTATAGGGCCTTAAGGTATTCATTGCATGCAGACTCCTCGCAAGTGGTACTTGGGAAAAAATGAAACTTAACTTATTTGACCTCTTCCTCAGAGGCTGCATCCATCACAGCCAGCACCGAGCACACCGTGGGCCCAGGAGCTACAGCCCAGCCACAGCTAAACTACCTACAGCTACACCTTCCTGTTGTGCTGTCTGTCTGTAATGGAATAATTATTCATTAACCAGAAAATAAGTAATTCTGTAATGTCCCTGGCTAAGCACACTGGAGAGCAAAGTTCATGTAAGCTTCCAAGCAAGTGCTTTGAATGCTAGGAATAAGAGCTGCTCAAGAAGAACACTTAAATCACTTTATTACCATCAAACCTCTCCAACCCTTTCCCACAAGCTCCCAGCTACCGGCTCCTGGAAGAGCCAATTCTGCCAGGCACTACCGGCGGGAACGCTATGGCTGGGGAAGCTTTCTGAAAAACTGAAACTGCTGGAGAAGGTGCCCTGGCTGCCCGAAGTGACCCTGCCGCCCGAGTTCTCAATCAGAAACCACTAATTAACCATCCTGAGTATCGGCCCATTCACATCAGAGAAGAACACACTAGCGGAGCCTCGTGTAAATGGCCTAGGCTGTAAACCAGGGAAAATCTGACCTTGTTTCCAAGAGTAAATCTGAAGGCGAACAGCTCAAGAGACACTAAAAAATCTTCACCGGTTGCCCCGACTGCAGCAGCAGGGTGAGCTGCACCCTCCGCGCTGCACGCCGGGGCACCAAGTCCCACCGGCTCCGCTCAGTGCCCGAGCCACAAGCACAGACACCTCCATGCCCAAGTGCAGGGCAGGCTACTAGGGTTGGGTAGGGCTGCTCACCGCTGCTGGAAAAAGCTGTAAGGGAACAGAAAAATCCTTCAGACGCCTTCAAACCACAACAATTGACAACCAGCTTCTCACCTCTGCCAGTCCCAAAAGCTCCTGGTTTCTGCCTTCACTGAGAAGTCAGCGCCAGGGCTCGGACAGAGGGGCTGAGCAGGGTAACACAGGCGGGAGGCAAGCAGCCCCAGCAAAGCCTTCGGCACTCGCTCTGCCCTTTGCAGGGGTCTTGCGATGGTGCCTGGGGTACGTGCCATGCCCCGGTAGTGGCGAGCAGCCCAGCGAGCGTGTCCCTGGGGAGCGGTGCTGGAAGACAACCTGGCTCAAGGGAATTAACTGGATGCTAACGCCTCGCTCCGGAGAGCAAAACTGGTGCTTGTGCTCGAACTTCTAATTACGGTCAGATCTCAGCACCGTTATCTGGAATTAAAGCAGAAGTAGGTTAAGTTCCAGAGCAAAAAACCCCAATGTAACAAAAATACATATGTTAACATTTAAATTAATTTCAAAGTACAGATGGCAGAAAGCAGGATGGGGTGGCGAGAGAAAAGCAGCCCCGCTTTGGGGCCAGGACCTGCTAGATTGGCTCAAGCCCTCTTGTGCAAGCGTGGGTGGCACCAACCCGGTGCAGCGGCCGCCTGGTTAGGCAGAAAACAGGGATTTTATGTTGGGACAACTCGAGGAGCTGCAGCAGACGGGGAGCTGCTCTGGAGGCAGGGGGAGGTGGCTGGGCAAAGGGGCTCCTGCACCCTGGGTGCCTGCCAAGGCGCCCGGCTGAGCCCCGTGAAGCAAAAGGAAGCCCTGCAGCCTCCTCCTCTCGGCCGTGGGATCACACCTAACCCCACACTGACCCGACATTTCCACTTGCTCATCATTACACTTACAGGCTCATTCCTATCACCCCCGCCCGATGACCGCCTTTTTCACCTGTGCTGCGGACACATTCACTTTTCCTCCATCATCTCCATTTTAGGACCAAGCAGATGACTGAGTTTGGGATCCTCTGTTCCCAGGGTTTAGCACGTCCCCGCAGACCAAGTAACGCTGGTGCTGAGCTGGCATCTCCCAGCCTGTTCCTTTCAAGCAGCAATAATAACAGGACTTGATGCAACTGCATGAACCAAATAAAAACCCCAGTGCTTAATCCTGTACCATCAAATTTTGCTCCTCAACTGAGTTCTTAAACTGAAGAGGTTTTTTCATGGCATGTCCTGACTTGTCTTTCCTAATACGGGAAAAATGTCGGGTACAAAAATAATCATCTCAAGTTTAACTGAGCTGCTTCTTTTCAGGGGTTCGTCAGCACCTGTTTTCCTTGTTTGAAAAACCAAATTCTATGTTTTTTCCAAATGTCCATGACAATTTTAAAACAAAACAAGTATCCTTCTCTTCCATCTGGCTTACAGATGGGAACTTGGCACTTGGTTTCCATCTCTGAATGTGCTATTGCCTCTCTGGCATGCCCCAGGCCCCGTGGCAAACCCCACTGCTGCACCCCGTCCGAATCCGGCACGGAAGGCTCTTGTTTGGCATCTGCTAACACAAGTTGTTTGCCGCTCATTAAGAAGGAATAGCATTTCTCCTCCTTTTGCTTCATCTACTGTCTCCCTCAGAGCAATTGCTAACTCCAAACCACAAATTACGAGTCCATGGCCGCCCTGGGATAATCCGGCCTCCTCCTGGCAGCGAGCACTGCGGCACTGCCTGTGCCAGCGGTGGCTACCAGGCATGCTGCACGCGGCTGTGCCAGCCCACGGGTTACAGACGGGCATGGTTGCATGCAGCACGTGGGCTGCAGCCGGGCTGCCGCTATAGCTCGCCCACAGCCAGGAGCAGGACGAGCTTCCCAAGCACGCCCTGCCTTCATTTGGTGTTGTGAGGGATCCCTGGTGACTGGATGCAACCGCCAACACAAATAGCAAGAGACATGCACGCACAGATATCACGAGTGCCCATGGCTTCGCTTTAGGCACGCAGGAGGTGGCTGGCGTTCCCCTGCCCGCATCCTGTCCTCCCCTAGCCTGGAGCCGTTCCCCGCTCACCTCCCTCGCCGCATGCTTCCGTGCGGCTCAGCCCATGTCTGCACATCCCCGGCACGGACCCTGACTGTGCCCCTTGCGTCCCCAGGGCACAGACCCTGACTGTGCCCCCATGTCCCCGGGGCACAGACCTGCAGCCATGTGCCTCTTGGTCAGGACCTTTCCTGGTTGCGCCCCCGTGCAACATTCTTTGGTGGCAGATGTCGCTGCTGAGTCATGGGGACTCGAGGTGAGGGTCAGACACCCGCTCCCTGCCGTGCCGTGCACCCCGAGCGTAAGCGGGGCGTCCCTCGGCTACCTGGGGCATGCTGCTTGGCCAAACGACTGCGGTGCCCACCAGCTGCCAAACCCAAACACTGGCTGGCGTGAGGATGAGCCCGTTATTCCTTTACCCCACTAACACAACACAAAAGAGCAGCAGCGCCCTGCAGCTTTAGGAGAATCACGTTTTCCTTCTCTACCAGAGCTCCGCGCTCCCCGCCAGCGTGGGCAGACAGACAATGTGTCCATGCCGCGGCACCGCAGCACAGCCAGAAAACCCAAACAAGTGCTTGCATGACCCGTCACCGTTGATGTTCCCACAAGACACCCCGTACAAATGATGCCATTGTACAGTCTTAAAAACTGAGCCGACAGCTTGGCCGCAGCCTGGGGGCCAGGCTCGTGCAGGAGCCTGCCGCAGCAAGCCGGCGTGCCGCAGACTGTGGGCAGCTCCCGCGGCACCTGCTTCGCACCAGCTCACCTAACGCAGCGCCGATGGCCACCAAAGCCACCGGCACGGCTGGCAGCACTGGCACGGGGTGCTTGGGCCAGCAAGGGCCCACCGCTGCTCTGGACCCAGGCAGGCTCTTTGTGCGTTTACCGGGAAGTGTCGACGTCCCTGTCCACAGCAGGACTGGGAACAAGTGATTCCGTCGGATGGAAAGTTTACCGGGATGGTTAGCGCGCCGGCAGAAGGAAACCGTCGGGCTTCTATTTTCAGCCTTTGCCTCCCCCTCCACAGAAAAACGCTCTCCAAGCAAAACAAGCCGAAGTTTCAATGGCAAACCCAGCCGAGATAAGCCGGACGGGGGGCTCCTCCCGGGGCCGTCCCCCCCGCGCACCCCTCCCTCTCCCCGCAGCATCGCGCCCACCCGGCCCCTTCCCCACAGGCACTCGACCCGCTGGTTGCTGCTCCCTCTTCACGCCCCCCCGAGGCAGAACGGCCCCCCCAAAGCCCCGGGAGAGGCCGGCCGGGCGCAGCCTCTCCCGGGGGGCACGGGCCCG
>WAAD01017529.1:92653-144132 GCA_013389945.1 Fregata magnificens
CCGGTACCGGCAGCTCCGCATCCGCGCCCGGCCGTGGCCCTGCTGCTGCCGGTAAGAGATCAGCGCCCGGTGGGATTGCCTGGGAGCTCCGCCGCCCCCGGCCCCCCCCGCAGCCCCGAATCCAGCCCCTTCTGGAACCCAGACCGGGTTTCCACCCTAATGCTGCTTGCAACAGCGACGAACGCCCTTGCACAACGCGCTCCGCCACAGCCGGGCCGAGCCGAGAGCCACGATAATAGTTAATAGATTGGAAACGGGAAGAGTTATCGGTCAAGCCAGGAGCTGGGGGGGCTGCCGTGGCGGGGTGTCTTCCCCCGGAGCTCCCCGGCAGCAGGGCTCCATGGAACGCAGGCAGAGCTGGAGGCGGCGGCGGTGTGAGCCCCTCGTACACGCTGGCGCGGGGGAAAATAAGCGTCGGACACAGCTTCAGAAATCGAATGCGCCCACAGCCCCTGAAAATCTGTCATTGTCTGCAGCGTGGTATTTTTTCCCAGCGGTGTTCACCCTGCGCAGCAGACAAGGTCAGCAGCGTCTGCTCCGAAGGAGCCTGTGGCAGCTCTGGTCTCGGGAGAGGAGCTTTTTATATTCCGGTTTCCTATCTGTTAACTATTATTGCTTTACACGTGACTCTTGGCTTTGCCTGGACTACGATACGTAGATAGCTGGTAAAGCCATTTCAGAAATCTGTCATCTTCTGAAATAACTCAAGGGGCACTGAGAAACACGGTGGTGTTTAAAATAGGCACGGCGCTTGATTTGAACGATGCAGCTCCCTGGAGGCGTGCGGCAGGGTGCCCGTGTGGGAATGGGCCAGTTTGACCGTGCAGAGCTGAGGATGCCTGTGCCGGCGGTGGGCGAGGGCAGGCCGGGAAAGCATCTTTCCAGCGGAGATGATCAGAGGGTTACGTGGGCGTACGGGAAGGTGGAGGCACAGGCCGGGGAGCGATCGCTGCGGCAGTGCCTGGGGAGGAGAAGCAGATGGCAGCATTTATCCAGGCCAGGCAGACATCTGCTGCTACTCCGGATAAGGGATGGAGAGCCCATGTCATGCAGTAAATGGGAAAGATTTAGATACTTCCTGCTTGGAGAGAGGCTAGAGGTGGCATCTCGATGCCAGGCCTGGGCCACCACACAGCCAAAGCTGTCCCCAGTGATAAGAGCGGAGCGGTAGCCGGGGTGCGGGCTGATTCGGGCAGATCAGGGGCTTGCAGGCAGCAGCAGGCAGCAGCCGTTGGCCTGCCCTGGCCTGCCTTGGGGCTGTGCAAGAGCCGCAGTGAAGACAGGCAACACATGGCTGCTCCCATGAGGAAATAAGGAGTTAGGAGCGTATTGTCTTAAGCATTAATGTTAATGCAATCTTAATAATTATTCAGTCAACAGCAATTGTTTACAGAGGAATAATTTGCAGTGCTCATAAATGACTGTGGTTAGACAGCAAATTTAGCGTATCAAAAGTAAGTGGCAGACATGCGTGACACACTCAGGTTTATCTGGTTTGCAGATAAATCCTTAATGTATTATAAATTTCACGTGTTCAACATGAAAACACCATAGGGTTTTCTCTTATATTGTGAATCTACATAAATTAGTAGTAGTTATAGAAATACCTTGTGTTCTAGCCAGCTCTGCCACAGCACCACTGGCTACTGCATACGATCATTTTAGCCCGGAGCAATGCCGCTCTCCTGCCAGCCTTTGCAGATTGCCCAGATTGCAAACCCCACTTATGGTCCAACATCAGGGATGCTTCAACCCAGGCACAGAGATTACGAAAACCACACGGAATTAGCAGCCGGTAAATGGCTCAAGCAATTGCGGAGCAAATTCCCTGTAGAGGAAGAACCGGTCCTAGTTCTCCCAAATGACCCCTCTGAAAGAGGTCAGTGCGTTTCACTGCAACCTTCTAAAACACGCTTTCAGCTATTAGATGAAGAGCAGCGTATGGGAAACGAGGTCGGAGAGGTTCCTGTAAAGTGAAATCAGATGCTGAGGAGCCTGCAGAGAAAAGGAGGAGTACCTCCGTCACAGGGGGAGAAGGAGCAAATCTTTGAATAGCTGAGAAACCACCTCTAGTGCAAATATTATGTTGTTGTGCAAACAGATTTTCTAACATGGCCTAAACCAGTCAGGCAGGTGCTGGGGGAGGAAGCGGCACCGACGGGCTGCTGTGATGCTGCAAGCTGCCCAGCGGGCGTGGAGCAGCGCGGCTCCGGCTCCTGTGCGGTCACATCACCCTCACCCTGTGTGACACTGCCACCTGGCATGGCCGTCACCAGAGCTCCTGGTCTGCTGCAGGTTAGGGTGGTTACTGCCCGCGGCAGCTCCACTCTTTCTCCTCTGCTTGGGCAAGGTCCCTCTCAAGGGATCCACTGCCTTGGTGGGACTGCTGCGTCACCCTCCCATCTCGAGAGCTGGGAATAAGAAAACCTGCGGTAATTTAGAGTTTTGTAATTCAGCGTTGTTTGTGTAGCACTCGGATCATCTGGAAGCTTGCTTATCGACGGGGCAAGGCAAAATCCATTTTGTAAATGTGTTTGCTGAGTCTGCAGAGTGTCCTCCGAGGGGCTCTGTGCCCAGGTGCTGGAGCACATGTGCCACCCAGCTACAGCCGTGCTCTGCCCAAAGCCTTGGACTTACACTCCTGCCTGCCTGCTGTCCGTCCTGGAGTGGCTGGAGCTGGTGATCGTGTCCCCCAAGGCCACGTCGCACTGGACCGATGGCACCTGGGAAAAAATTATCTTTGGCAACTCTTGAAATGGCTCTTGACTCATTTCAGCCTTGCTGCTCTCTCAGCCGTGCAATGCATTTACCCCCGGAGCAGTGCTGAGCGTTGCCCAGTGCAAGGCTCCCTTGAAACCATATTCATTTACGGGACTTAGAGCTTTTAGGGGCAGTTGTGGCCACCGCTTCCCAGTTCCTGGCAGTGGTGTGTGAGCTTTTCCCCTCCTAAGCAGAGCTAGGCAGACAAGCACTCAGCGTGATTATTTTTCAGGCAATCGTATTCGTGGTAGGAATCCTGTAAAAAGGACGGAGCCGGGGTGCCTGCCTGTAGCACACGGGTGAGGATTGGAATAAACCCTCCAAAACACATCTGCTCCAGTGGAGTCAGCTTTCCCAACCAAGACCATCCAGCACTCACCAAGGACTTAAGTAATTTTACCTGGTGCAACATCACGCCGGTCAGGTCAAACGCACCACTTTGGCCCTGCGAGCTAGCAGGGCACCAGCACACGCTCCCACTGCAGCTCTGTAGCGGGAGCAGATGCATTGAGGCGTCCTGCTGAGAAGAGCAGCACCCGTGCCGTACCCCGTCCTGCTTCCCGGCCCCTCAGCCTTCGGGTCAGGGCGCAGCAATGTGGGTCAGGGCTGCATCAGAGGAAGGGAGAGGCAAGGGATCTTGCCAGAGAAGAGATGGGATGTCTGACAGCACGCAAGAGCCCGGGGGACGGGCTCAAACCCATCGCTGCGGCTTAAAACCGCCTCTCCCGGAGCAGCCTTTGCCAGAGATTTCTCAGAAGCGCTGCCCTCCGGGTGGATTTGGCTGTTCCCACCCAGGAACCACCCCACAACGCCGGGAATCCTCACAGCGCAGGTTCTTCTCCCATCCTGCCTGAAACCGCTGGATATTTCGGTTTCCAGCACTAGATGGTGCAGGAGACAGGCGCAGCGCCCGGCGGGGTTGGGTTGGGCTGGGCTGGGTTAGGCTGGGCTGGGTTAGGCTGGGCTTCGTTAGGCTTGTCTGTTTTCTGCCCCCATGCCTCTGCACCCCAGGCACCCCATGTGCCCCATCTGCCCCTGTGCACCCCCTGCATACCCTACACATCCTATATAGCCCCATGCACCTCAGGCACCCCCATTCACCACTATCTACCCTATGCATCCCGTACATTCCTCTGCACATCATGCACCTGATGCACTCCTCTGCACCCCCTGCACCCCCCCCCCCGGGACACGCTGCCTGGGGAGCTGGGAGTCTCTAACCTGAGGACAGATTAGACACCTCCCGAGAGGGACGCAGGTGGCTGGTGCTGCCTGGGGACAGTAGCAGGGACCGGGCGGCCTCCTGAGGTCCCCTCCAGCCGGCTTTTCCAAGGACGGTGCTCAGTGTCCCCTGGGTCAGCCCCAGCACCACTGTCCCGTGGTGCCACAGTGCCAGCAGCTTGCGTCTCCCCTGCGTCAATCAGCTCGGGGAGGACAGACACTTGCCACTGGCCTCCCGGCACCCCTCGGGTTTGGGAGTGAAGAGCTAAGGCGTTTCTTCAAAAAAAAGTAGTTGTTTTCATTAATAAAGCTAAAAGCCTGAAGCGTGCTTGAGCAGCATCTTTACACAGCAAGAAAGTGACCCTGTGCCCATTAACTGCCCAAAGCAGCACCGCTGGCCACGGCCCAGGCCCTCCCCACCAGCTCTCCCTGCACGAATAAACTGCTTTAGGACTATGTAAAAATTCAAAATATTTAAATGTCCCAGTGCGAGAAGCTGCTCCCAGGCTGGGGGAGCTCTCTGGGTGTCTCCCGACAGCCTGTGCTTTCCCAGGGAGAAAAAAGAGAGGCAAAATAACTTGCAGATAAGTGCCCTTACAGTCAGGAGCAGTTTTGTCTGTTTTATTATACATGTGGGGAGGATTTTTTTCCCCTGAAGTAATTAAAATAGCCTCTTTCACACATGAGAAAGGGAGGAGAGGGAACTTTTCCAAAGAGCCTATTTCGCTCTACCTCCCCTCCTATGGCACAAGGACTTTTATCCTAATACAAATGGACCAGCTGAGATTTTTCTTAAGGTCCCTGGGGCAGCCATCCAATAACAAAAGCAAAGTTCAACAACTCTGAACAAAAGCAGGAGAAAGAAGGGGGTGTGGTGGTGGAAATAATGCCCAGCTAAGTAGGAAACTTTAATGATGATACATGGAAAAAGTTAAACAATTAGAACTTGAATCAGTTTGGCCCCAGTCCCACTTCATTTGGTTAATAAACGGTGCCCTTCATAGTCTTTGATCTTACGGGTTGTTTGTTTGGGTCAGACGGCGGCTGCTGCGTGGGCCGGGGCTGCCGTGGGGACAGCGGGGGGTCTCGGAGGGGGCCCGGGGCTGCCCAGGCGCCCTGCGTCCCCCTCTTCAGTCTCCCAGCTGGGGATCGCCCCGCGGAGCTCAGCCGTGGGACCGAGCCTCACAGCAGCAGTGCCCAGGGCAGAGGGGCTGGGGGTTGTGGTGGCTATAACGTATAAACACATCTGACATACGTATGCATTCAAGGGTGAATGGAAAATCACTAACTGGGGAGAGTCAGAAGCATGTTAATTATTTGAAGATGTGCACTAATTAGACACGGAGTTCCACAGACCCAAACTATATGAAAATCTTTCACTCCACATGCAGATCCTCAGAGGCTTTGTCTTTTAAAATATTTTTAGGCACATACAAGCAACAATTTCCATGTATGAATGCTTTCCAAATAAAACCTTTTAGATTAAATATCTGCTGGAGGCACTTAACTCACGTTACTTCTGACTCTCCCTCAAACCAGTGAATTGCATACCAATCAACTATTAAAACCAGACCTACCGAGATTTAGCTACAGAAGCAAACATCCCTCCATCGCATAGCTGCTAAACCCCAGCGAGCCCACCCTCATCCTCCTGATCCCTCGTGCTCCTACCGCCCAGTGGTTTTCTGTGGTTTGAGGGTCAGCAACGACAGGGTGGGACGGGGCTTTTGGGACCGGCTTTGCCCCAGCCATGCCGGTGTCGCAGCTCCAGGCTCCCTGTGATGGCTTACGGGGAACGAGCCTGAGCGGTGCCGCAGCCGGCACAGTGCAAGGGGATTTTCAGGAGCGCTGTGTGCTTACAGCTGTACCATGGTTTACATCATCCTTGAGGAGAAGGGTGTCTTCCAGCCTGGGTGCCGCCTGGATCCCTCCCACGGTGATGGGGCAGGTGACAGCCCCAGCCCCACAGAGCTGTGGCTCCTGGTCTGGCGAGAGTCTGGGCCATCGGGTAGGAGAAGGTACCCTTGGAGCAGCACCGTAGCTCGTTAAATGCTGCTAATAAATCTAATTCATTGGTCTCACGCAGGGGCAGACGCTGTAAAGCTCCGGAGCATCGCAGGATGAGCTGGGTCACACTGGTGGAGAGGAGCCGGGCACCCGTGGGCATTCACGTAACAGGCAGAGACACGATAGCCCTCCCCATCTCTGCGCCCGATGGGACGCAGGGTCCCAGGAAGGTCTCAGGAGTTAAGAAACAACCAACACCCCCCCACCCCCCCACCCAAAACACAGACCAAACCTCAAACAAGGCTCTCAATGCATAATGCTGTGAGAAGCGCAGCTCTCCGTCTCCAAGATGCCTTTTAAAGTTTATCCAGTGTCCTCCTTATCTGGATATCAAGGGACCCCGACACGTACAGGTACTGCTGTGGGACACCCAGCCGGGACCAGGCAAAGGCCAAGCTAAGTAATGCGAGACATAAAACCAACAACACAGTTTTATTTTGTATTTCATACAAACGGCCCCCTCCCCACGTTTTACAGAGTTAAATAGCATTACCCGGTGACACGGGAGTCTCGCTGGTGGCAGCTCCTACAAAGCCCGTAACGTGAATGACGTGACCTGAAGCCAGGCATCAACGCGCCCCGGGATGGCGTTGTGCAAGGCGCCTCCAGCTTTAGGCTCGTCGGGGGGGGTCAAATGAGTTGATTACTCCTAAGAAAGGGTATCATGAGACAACCGTGTGGAAAAATTGATTTGTGGGAACTTGGTTTTAAATTAAAAGAAAAGCCCCATGCCCAGTGCTCCCAGTGCTGTACTGCGGCAGCAGCCAGGGGAGAGCTATGAGGATGCCCTGCCAGCAGCCCGCTCACTTAGGTGTTCAAAATGAGGGCAAAGAAACAATTTATGAATTTCTAAGGTGTTCCCTGTGTCAGGGCTGCAAGATGCCTGGCATCCCCACAAGACACAACCACCACACAGATGGAGTCGAACAGGGTACAAGAGCTGCAGAGAGTGAAACACAGCCCCAGCTCGCAGCTGGGACCATCTGCCGTGGAAAATGGGAAAAGCCTGCCGGGGCCATTTGTGTCATGAGTTTTGCATTGCTCAGCTGAGCTGGATTCAGTCCTGGGTTTAGGTGAAGCCTGAACTTTCAAGCTACGGGCACCGGAGCTTGGCCCAGCAACGCACGAGGTTAATGGAGTAATTCAGAACAAATGTTTCTGACAATGGCAAACTAACAAGCTCCAAGCAGAGGCCTGCAAACAAGGGGTAGTTACACTTCCCACCTGATTATTGTTAGTCTCCTCATCATTTACAGTTGTCCCAAGTATTTCCCTTCAGATGGTCCAACCTACTGAGCAAGGCTATGCAAACACAAGAAAAACAAGGCTCAGTGGTGTGATAAAATTTTCCATGTGTTTTTTGTACTTTAACGATTAAAAATCCTGACAGCAGAAGGAGGGGGAGGTGGATGTTCTGCTGCTAGCAGGAACGCGCAGGGCCAGCATCCCTCCGGCTGCGAGGCGGTACCCAGCCGGGATGCACACTTGGGCAGCCCAGCCCTGCCGGGAGGCTGCCGGACACAGGGCAGGAGCTGTTTAAATCCCTATAAGGCACCACAAGAAAAGGTCTAAATGTGGCCCTGTAACACCCTAAAATCCTTACTCCCTCTGGGGCGCAGAACCTGTAGGAAGAAATTGCATGCCCAGCCCCAGCCGGGATAATGCCTGACCCTCCTCCAGTCCCAGATTTCTCAGACCCCTGTTACGGAGAGCCAGAAGGGGAAGGAGTGCTTTGGCCATCACCCCTTCTCTTATTTTCCTTTTCCACAGAAGGGAAGTGAGCAGAGACGTTTCTTTTTCTCCCCCACGTCCTCCCTCTCTGAAATGAGGAGGAGGAAGGAGGCTGTCGCAGAGCAGAAGGAACCTTGTGGTACCAAACACATGGCTCCTACCACCACGTGCAGTGGCACCCAGCAGCTGGGTGACTAAACTCTCTCTCTCCTCCAAACACTAACATGAAAAAACCCATTCCTCCAACAGAGCAACATCCCAAGATCCTCAAAAACTTTTCCCCGTCAAATAAAGTGGACGATGGACCTGGCTGAAAGGGCAGCCTTGGGATACAGGTATAAATCCGAACCCACTGCCTCTGGGCTCAGGGCTCACCGCCTCTCCAGTTACTTCCTAAGTGCCTGGAGGGATTTCATCACCACCTCCCCGCTGCAAGGCAGACCCAGACGGCAGCAGTCTGGGGATCTAGAAATAAAGGACTACGAAAATACAGCAAAAGCTGGGGAAGGGTCAGAATGGCCAAAGCAAGGACAGCTGTGGGGCTGGAGCACGGGAGGTGGGAATAGCTGAGGTGGGCTCCGTGCTATTTCAGTGTCCTTTAAAGGCGCGCTCAGGTGATTAGATGACAGAACAACTGAATTCGGAGTGAAAGAAGGAAGAAAAAAGCCTCGTCGCACGCTCAGTGTGGAGATCTCTCGGGGAACTCGGATAGGTCCGTGTCAGCCTCAAACAGCAGTGCCCTGATCCAGGGAATTTCACAGCAATTACTGTTTTAAGAGACCTCCCCTCCTCAGCACATCTGCTGGGATGGGGCTGAGCCGGGGCCCCTGGCCCACCGGTACGGCGTCTCAGACTCCTCAGGGAGTCGGTTTTTAATCACCGGGGCAGCCGGAGGGCAGGAGATGAAGGTCAGGATATAGGAGTCAGCTTCTTTTGTTAAAGTGCCTTATTTTTCTTTAAGCTTTCAAAACATCTTCCTTGCTTTTTCAGAAGAAGGGGGCAAAAAAAAAAAAAAAAAGAATACTGGTTTTATATGAAACAGAGTAGAGAATTAATCAATATTTACACAGATCTTGGATAAGATTATGGCACAGACTAATAACCCAACGCAGCAACCCAAAAAGCAGAGTGTCAAAAAGAAGGGAAAAACCTGTTCGTATGCTTTCAACACCATCCCCTGGAGATCCCAAGTGTAAACGGTTTTATCTAGGAAAAGGCATTTTAACTTGGGCTTTGGTAATCGGGGTTGATTACAGCCACATTGCGCAGCCGGCGGGGAGGACGTGGGTGGGCGCACGGCCGCCCAGCCTCTCCAGAGCACAGCCTGGGTTTAGACAAGTTCAACTTTAGCGTTTGGATAAACAGCCACCACGTCATATCCCTCGGGGGGCTTAACCCTCTCCTTCGCGTGCGTCTCGCAGTACAGCTGCTCTTCGATGAAGAAATACCCTCTCTGCTTCAGGTTGAGGCCACAGTCGTCACACATGAAGCACTCGGGGTGGTAGAGCTTGTCCCGAGCTTTGACGATTGTGCCCCTGGTGAAGAGACGGGGAGAGCTCGGGTGAGATGGAGAAACAATGAACATGAACAGCTTTTCCTGCTGCCTCAAGTAAAATGGAGTAAGTGAAGGAAAGCGGCATGTAGGGGCACGTAAGGGTGTTATCATGGGTTCCCACCACAACATCCCAGCCCACCCAAAGCTGCCACCCTGCTCCAGGCTCCGCTCCACGGCTCCACCATAGTTTTGTGGGAAGGGATGCTCCATTCCCGTTTGTCCACATCCCCCTGCGGCACCGCTCCACGGCTCGATGCAAAGCCGAGCCTCAAATATCTACGCTCAGCCCAGATCTGAACATCGGGAGCCAGCATCCTCTGAGCGCTGCTGGCAGGGCTAGGGCTGCGCACACCCAGGCACTATGGCTTTTGGAGCAGAGACCCTCAGCTCACAGCACCTGCAAGAACGTGGTTACAGGCATTTCCAGAGCAGGCTCTCAGCCAGCAAATCTGGCTTGAGCAGAACATAAATTACAACAGAACATAAATTACAATACGATGAAGCAGAAAAACGCCTATATTCTCTGAAATCAGAACCAACATCCATCTGTCAGAGAGTAACTCTCCAACAAACAAACAAACAAACAAAAATAATCTGCAGACCTCTGCTACTTGACCCTCAAAGCATTTCTCCCTCCATAAGGCAGCAAAAGAGTGTCAGCTCCGCTGGTGCTATTCATAGTCCCCAGGGCAGTTACTATGCTAAGCAGGGCAGAAACCATCCCATGAATCATCCCTGTTTTGCTGCAAGATTCCCTTAAAAGGTGCAATCCAAACCATATTCCTCAATTCTAGGTTTATATACGGTTAGCAAAAACCAGAAAGGGATTCAAGGTATTCTGCCATAAATTCTAACCCATGTCTGGTAGGACCCGACCCAGCCACGTCCCTGCATTACCGTCCCCACCAAACAAGAGGCTCCGGCGAGACACGACACTTACACGATCCCGTTCCCGCAGCGGGTACACTCGGGGAGCATCTGCAGCCCGGACATGGCACCGCCAAGCTTTGACACTGGGGACTTGATGTTTCGGGGGTTGCTCAGTTTGTCAAGTTTTTCACCTGCCAAGAATTTTAAACAGACACAGATTGAAAACTTGTCCTCTTGGGGCTTTTACTCCCCACCCCCACCCCCCCTTTTTCTTCCCCCACTTAAGAAGTCAGATGAGTCTCTGCCAATCACAACAGAACCTGCAACTTGCTTGTAAGGAAGTAAAAAGCAAATAGTGAGACCAACTGTCTCAAAAGTCACACAGCATTCAGGTTTGCAGATGACCGCAGGACACCGCGCTGACCCTCCGCTCATCCTGACGAAGCACAGATGGTGGCAGAAGCGCTTGGCTGCATCAGCAGATGATCTACGTATGTACTGTGATAGCACCAACTCAGTACACATACCTTATCAAAAGGCAAAGCAGCCTTAATCTAGAGATGAGAGATTAATTTGGCTGCAATACTATTTAGTGAGTTAAGAAAGATAAATAGCAAAAAATCTCAGAAAAGCTCTGGAAAGAAGAGATTCTATCACACCAACACTTCAGGTGCACTTGGTAGATCCACCATCAGGCAAAGAGACAAAGACTAAAGCCTTCTGAAGATTAGGCAAATTAAAACAAAACAAAAAAAAATAGAACTACATGCATTTTTCTTCCTAGAACACTCATTTAGTCTCAAATAATCTAAATTAATCTAAAATAAAACATTGCGATAGAAGATAAGGTCTTCTGGGGCACCAAGCCTCCTTTCATAAAGGTCCAACAACGGGAAAGGAAGCAATGAAAATTTTGTGCATACGAACAGCATCATGGCAAAGTTTTCAGTGTTGCAGCCCCCTCCCTACAAATCATCTACCATCTGCCCTCGCACTTTGGGGATACAAACACGCTTGTTGCCAGCCACTGGGACACTTAAAAGCTTCCAGCATTCACTGCATGGTTTTTCATGGCTCGCAACTGACTGGTCTTTCAGGTATTTATTGATCTGTGGTTCTTCTGTGATGGCCTAAGGAAAGGAAGGACAATGTACTTTATTCCACCAGCTGAGAGTTCGGAAAAGAAGCAGAAGAGCTCTTGGATGAACAAGCCATTCTTCAGTGTTTGGGCTTCCTACACTCCTTGAGCTTCCAGGGTATTTCAGCCCGTGGTCAATCTTCAACACGTACTTAAAGCCCACGATGCCCAGGAGGTCTCAGCAGGGGCCCTGGCACTTTCTGACCCAGGTGGCCATACGCACTGCGCTGGTTTTGGAAACTTCCACTTGGATCTTGCTCTGAAGTGCCCACCGCGGCTCCAGGAACGTCTCTGCGTTTCCTAAGGTGAATTGTTAATACCTGGAAGCGGTGCATCATCGCTGGTGGCCGCTCACTGATCCCGTGCAGGTTCACGGGGCACGTTTTGAAGTGCATTGCTCGGCAGAGCTTCCTTCCACGGAGAGACCCCCACTCCCCCGTCCGGCGTGCCTCTGGAGCGCCCACTGTCCTGGGCTTGGCTGGGGAGGAGGGAGCACGCCTGACCCTATCGCCCCAGGGTTACCCTGGGGATGCGCAGGCACCCTTGCGCAGCAGACCCCATCTCCAGCCGGGGCTCTGATCCAGAGACCAATGCTGCCAATGGTCCCAGCCAAGTGAGTAAAACCAAAAGAACTGATTTCCCACCAAACCCCGCTTTCCCAAGATATAATATAGTGTTTGGAGATGCTGAGTGCCTTGGTACGTGCTAATCTGCCTGCCCAGGAGCAGACCAGGGCTGCTTCACCCCAGGAGTCCTCCAAGCGCTCGGCTAGCTCCAGCCAAGCTGGCCTGTCGAGTCCTTCCGCTGCCTTGCTGGGAATAAACCGAAACAACTGCTCAAGCTGTTGGCTTCCCCCAGCGTGAGATACGGCATGCTTGGACTAGACATGCTCATCTGCCAACATTTAACAGTTAAGCTGTCACTGTCTCTCAGACAGAGTGCTTGGATAAGCTGCTTAAAGGGGGGGGGGGGAGATTTTACAGCAAAACGAGCCCTGCAGAGAGGGCTACTTCCCATCTTCCCAAACGACGGATCATTTCCTTCTATTTACTGGCCCAGGGTCTCATCATAATTTACGGTCCTCAGCAAGGCAGTGAGATGCTTTAACTCCACAATCTTAACCGTCGCCATCCCCGTTTGTGGCTGCAGCGCTCATCCTTCCCGCGCCAAGGGCGCCTACAGAGACGACTGCTGCGATTCCTCCAGCCTCCACCAGATCCTCAGTACGAAGCATTGCTCCTTACAGGCGCGGGACGGAGCTGAAGAAAATACAGCTTCCAGCAGAAACACCTTCCATATAAAACAGGTCGTTGCCTGAGACACCCAGCTCCTCAGGAGAGGAGATCTTGACTTTAAAAGGACAACGCACAGCAGGCTCGGGCAAAAATGTGTAATTTTAGGCTTAAGAAAAAAGGAGCAGGGGTGGAAGCTGTAAAACAACCTAGCCCAAACACTCACGGGAATTTCAACTGTGCTGAAATATCACAGAGCTTTACGCCAGGAGAGGCGCTTTTCACTTAATTTCTCATCCCTTATGAAATAAACATCGATAGCATCGTAATGACCGAGGCATGAGCAAGACCGTGCCTGCAGCCAGTCGCACATCCCCTCTGCCCGCTGCACAGTGCAGCCGAGAGGCAAAGGGTCAGTGGCAGAGCCCGGGAGGTGACCCCTCCAGCCTGCCACCATGCTGGCTGGTACTCATCAGCAGCGTCTCAGCCCCAGGCTCCAAACGCACGCTGCTGCATCAGCGACGGGCTGGCGCCGAGACGCTGCCCGGGGTGAGCAGAGGTCCAGGACTGGCTGGGACAGTCCCAGGGTCTGGGAACTGTCCTGGCACCTCTTTGTCCTCCCCTTCCCCCAGCCCGCACCCCTTCCTTTCTCCCTTCCTCCCAAAGGGCAGCGCTGGGTTTCTGCCACCTCAGGGCCGTGGGATGCAAGGGGATGCAGCAGCAAGCCAGAAAAGCTTCAGTTTTGTTCCCTTTCCCTAGCACAGAGAAGGGAGGAAGAAGAGCAGCGGCGTTATTAATTGGGATTAAACACAAGCGCTTCCTATTTCCTTCTTCCTAACGAGCAGACCTGCGGGTGCAGCAGATGCCTCGCTGGGAAGCTGCTTGTGCTTGCTCTCGGTGAAGCACCTGAAGGTACATCTGGAACTTGTAATTAACACCAGTTTTCCTGCCAGCCTAGGAGGGGCTGTAATATTTACACCCAGTACTTCCAAGGCCGATCCCATCTCATGCTTTGTGGACACGCCTAAGTACTACTGAGAAAACTAAAATTGGTGGAAACTCTTGATACTCAGAAGTTACCTGCGATCATGCTTCTTGTGAAGCAAGAAGCAATACCCTTCTAGCCAAAGAATATCATTCTCCATCATGTTATACACACAGAAACTGAAGTGCAACAGCCTGACTTGCTACCTCTCGCAGCTTCGTAATGAGATTTGCAGTAGTTGGTATTTTCCCATAAAATCTAAGTTCCTGGATTCACATGATCGGAGTATGAAGCTCTTGGAAGGAAGCAGAAAGAAGAGTCTTGCCCTACTGATTGTAAAGTGAAGCCTGAAACTTTGAACATAAAAGCCCCAATGGACTTAAGGTTGAAAGGCAAATAAAAAGAAGCTGAAATGTGTAGTTTGGGGATCTTCTATTTAATGCTCGGATTTGGCTCCCGCCCGCGTTAACGACACAGGCAGGAAGCTGTGACAGACCTGAGAAGTGAGCCAGGAGCTCCTGATCTCTATCCCGGCGTTGCTGAGGACCATCCCACGTCCTTATGCAAATGCCATTTACTCAAACAGGCCTACGGTTCTCCACCGCTGATCTTACACAACCGCTTCAGGCCATTACATTTCATAAACCATCTCAGGAAAACAGCTGCTATGCAGAAGCTGTTTGCAAATGCAACTTTCTCACGATGCTCAAGTCAGCCACCAAATTTGGTAAGCCCCCAGATGCTGGCCTGAGTATCTGAAACCCTGATTTGAAACCTGCCATTTGGGTGTTCCCCCTCACAGGGTGCTTGGACCCTCCTGTGTTGAGCTGTGCTGCCTCAGCACCGACGCGATGTGCGGTAAAATGACAGAGCAGAGGAGTTTGCAAACCCACCCCATCAGTTCTCACAGACTGGTCCTTTAGACACTTTTCAAGCTTCTGGACCTCAGCAAGGGAAGGAGAAGGAGGTTAAGCCTGCAACAGCAACTTGGTGGGTGTGGGGCCATGGAACGGGGTGCAGAGGGACCGAATGATGGTTCAAGCCCCGCAGCAGCGCGGTGCCACGGCCCCACTTGTGGGGAGGTGTAGGGGACTCGTTGGGACACGCTATGGGTGCCAACCTCCTTACCGTTCTCGCCAGCCTCCAACATGCCTTGCAAGTATCGGAAGGATCCGGACTGCTTAGGCTCCGAAATGGGCTTTTCATAATCCTGAAGCATCTTGTAGACATCTGACTCCACATCAATCCCATTTCTGTTCCGTGGCAGAGACTTCAAGGGGTCGAGGCTGTTTTAAGGAAAAGCAAGAAAGGCTCAAGTCAAATATAAACAGCAGTTGTCAGCTCATCAGGGAGGTACTGAAACCTCCACGTTCCCACAGATTCAATTAACCACCTCTCTGTTCCCATGCGTTTCTCTGCCTGGAGGTACGCCTGTCCCAGGAACAGCCACTGAACCAGGGAAGTTAAACTCATTCCCTGTTCGGCTCTGATTGAGCAACACAGCTAGGGCTGGCCCAGTTACCAGATGCCTTCAGGAAACAGGGCAGCTGCTTACAAGCACTGTAAATTGCTCTGCCACACATGGAATTTATTGAAAAAATGGGTAAAACAATGCATTTCATTAATTATGTAGGGCCAGGGGATCCACCCACGCCTTGTACCGCTGTTAGGGCATCCGGCACAGGGAGAGCGGGTGCTGCTGCCAGGCACAGGCATGACAGCAAATCCCCTTACCATCCACAAACGCCTCTTTTGAACTTGTGTTTCTGTAGGTGACTGCATTAAAAGATCCATTTGCCAGACACAGCCCACAGCTTAAAAGAGAAAACCACCCCACCGGGCTGCACAGCCCCGAGGACGGGACACCAGAGCAGCCCCGTAACTTCCCAACCATGCGCCGACCTTCAGCATCCAGACCTGAAGCCGCTTCTTGTCGGTACGTGGCATGATTGGGGTACAACAGAAAACAAATAGTAATTTAAACCATTATTCCAGTTCATTCGATACATCAAAACATGAAAAGCATAGTTTGGAATCAAAAATATTTTGGGTACATGTTTAAGCATCCTGCTGAGTAGAGACGAATTCAAGTGCTGCTGTGCTTCGCTGAGGCCCCAAAGCACAGGACAGCTTCGTGGAAAGGGGCTCCTTTTCCTTTTTAAGGAGAAGGTCGTCAAGGTCATTATAAACCCAATAAAAATAGCAAGAGCCCTGAACCCCATCAAACAGCTTAATACATTTTTGCCATCATCTGACTCATTTTCTCCACCAGCATTATATTCATGCCCGCTAAATAAATAAATAAATAAGAAATAAAATTCACTTTCAAACAAACAAAGAAAAAAAAAAAACCCCAAACACAATTCACTTTCCAAGAAAAGCCAAAGCTCCGTTTTCTGGGAGCAACCCGCCAGCTTCTCCCACGGCTCCGACCTCTCGAGACAAGGGGCAGAAGTGCTGCTGCTGGGGACCAGGGCTGCCGAGGCAGCTGAGGACCCATCCCCACGACTCCTGGCCAGCCCAAACCCTCCACGTGTGCCCCGAGTGCCCACCTGCTCTGCTACAGCCCTCTCGTACAGCAATTCATGCATTTTCAATGAAAAAGGGCAGGTTTTGACCAGTCCAGCCTTACCAAGCACAAATTCAAAGAGAATGCACTTCTGACCCAATTCTACTCAGACACCCAAGCTAACCCCCTGGCTTTTGGCTCACACGAAGATAACATCAGATTTTGTTCTCTGTATTTTTCTGTGCGGTTCTCTTCGTTCCAACTTCATTAACTTTCCTGGAGCAGCACAGGGAACAAGCTGGCTTGCAGCATCACTGAAATAAGAATTCATGCAGGCACAGAGTTCCCGAGCTGAAAAGAAACTCTGCTCTTTGTATTTCATACAGACGTTACTTTCTTGCGGAATATTTTGCTAGTCTGGAGGAGCATAAATCATCAGCAGCATAAGCCATGCGAAAGCATCACAGTCCACAACCTGGCCTGTCTCTAAGTCCAAGTTATCCACCCAAACTGTTCTTGGCTTCACAAAAGCTTTTTCTTTCCTACGAGCATTATTTATTTCCCAGCCTCCCGGACAGCTGCATTGAGCAGATCTTATATTTATAAGCATCCCAAGTCTACTGGGGTTAATTTTCCCTGCAGATACCTCCAGGTCCCAGGCCAAGTGTTTGCTCCGGTGTCTGTGGAAGTGTGATCCCCGCTCCTAGGAGGGCAAAACCCTCCATCCTGCCTTGAATATATACTTTGAAAAACCAGGATGCTAACATCTGTGACACCCCCTGGCATTAATCCCAGCCTGGGGACTGGATCTGATGCTGCTAATCTCCCTACCCCCATAAGGATCTTATGCAGATCTGGAAAACCAGCACCTTTACCCATCTCCGAGATAAACGGTTGAACATTGCTTCAGCAACACAAGCTTAAATTCAGTGCTGCACTTGCTACATACGTACACATGGCCCTTTTGTTCAGAACTCGGCATCTCCAAAACACACTTTTTGTGGGTTTTTTTTTTTCCGCCACCTACCCTCGACTAATGGAGCAGGAGCTCAAGCCGGCACCTCTGGAGCTCCAGGAGCACCACAGCCTCAACGCACACCCCTGAAACCGAGTTTGCACGAAGAGCAGCAGGACCCAGAGCGTGAGCCAGGCTCTCGTCCTACCTCTGGGCAGGAGCGATGTGGAGCCCGCTCAGCTGGCCCGGCAGAGCCGACTCGGAGCTGCTGTTAGCATAGAGCCGGGTCGGGTGGTGGTGCTGCACGTTCAGCATCTGCTTGTTGTCCATGGGGTTGCCACCTGCCCCATGGGGCATCGGCCTCCTGCTCTGGGCAGGCCCGTTGTCCTGGAAGAGAAGAAAAAGCAGAAAAACCTGAGATTTATAGTTCTTAGTATGATACACAGGGAGAGGCTGTGTCGGGACGTGCAGTTTGCAGTAATAATATTTTATATGTACTATGGAAAACAGAGATATGCAGCAGGAAAAGGAAAACTCAGGCTTGACCTGCAGTTAAATCTTGCTGAATCTGTGCAGCTTTCCTTGGTCTCCGACCAAATGAACTTGCCTGTTTCTCCACGGTGAGCCACTGCCAAGTATTCTGCATTTATTCTCCTGTAAAAGCATATTTGTTATTTCCGCAAAAGAAAGGCTGCAAGTCTGCTTCTCATTTCGCCTTACATCACTCCAAGAGCACTTATCGCTCTCCTGACTTCGGGGCAATCACTCCTGATTTACATTAGCAAAACACGATAAAACCCAAGCTCTGCAGCTACACGTACAGGTTGGGCAAGACCTGAAGCCAAGGGGCCAATCCTGGTATTTTCACTTACTTGTGACTACCCTCGTCCACAAAGATCCGTGTTTGTTTCAGGAGGTTTTCTCCCCAAATAAATCAGCCATTAACAGTGTGAGAAACGCACCGGTTAAGAGTTTAGCTTGGTATTCATATTTTCATTGGCTTTTTAATTCCCAAGGCAAACTACGGAAATCTTTTTGTCGTATGACCTCAAGTCAGGAACTCGGATGCCATTAAAACGCAAGTTTTCCATATTATTTTACCTACATAAAACATTACCTACGTGTTTTTCCAAAGCTTTATTAGTCAGCCCTGCGCACACCCATAAATCCAACAGTACCTACTGCTAATCTTGCCACAAGCCACCTGAGCCAGGCTTTACCCGCTAACGCTCAGCCTGGGGAGCGACCAGCAGCCCCTTCCCCAGAGAGGGGCTAATTCCAGCTATTGGGAAAAGCAGCAGAAAGCCAGACACAGCCTAAGGACACGCGCCAGCTGCTGCTATTTCCAGCCTTGCGAGTCAGAAACATGCCCGTACCGATGGGAGAAAGAGATGCTTGTGTAAGAGGCCGTAATCTGTTTAATCTGTTTCAGGGCAGACCCCGAGCGATGCTGCCTGGCACCAGCTTTTCAGTAGACTGAAGCTGATGCAAAACCAAGCAGAAAAAGAAAACACCGTCCTGTGAACAAATAACAAAGCGCATATTGCAGGGCTCTAATACGAAGCTTACTTTTGACTAAAATAATCCAATAAATACTAATTGGAAACAAATGTCTATCACTGGTGCATGGCAGAAAACACTGGTGCTCCCAAGCCTTGTAAAAATGAACAGCTAAGAGAAATAAAAACCAGATCCTGCTAGACAAAGATCTTGAAAGTCCAATCCTTCACTTCTTCCTAAGGCAAAACTCCCATTGATAAAAACTGGGCTTAATTAAGAACTGCAAGATGGTGCCTTTGAGGTTTTTTTTCTGCCACCAGCTGAAAAACTACAGACTCCGGCAAGCTCCCGGCACTTCCACCGCCTTGAAAGCCCCGACGGCCACCTGAGCCCTCTGGGCATTGCTCCTTCCACACTGTGCATGCACACACACGTGGGGAGAACTGCTTCCAACATAATAACTTCAAATGATCTATTAAAAAAGGAATTTCACTGCCAGGAATAATATAATTTTAACTGTTCCCCAATTTATATTCTTTTTAAAAAAAAAAAAAAATTACAACCAGGCTATGGGTTTCCAATTCCCAGATTTACATTATGGTTTCAAGGGAAATAAAGAAAACTCTTTCAACCGTGACACAGAGAAAAAAAGTAGGATCATAAACAATTTAGGGGGAAAAAAGCAATAGCCCATACTGCCTGGCAAGCCAGAGTTATGCTTTTAAAAAGCCATTATCATTAATTATCTGTGCATTGGGGCTCAGATGTGCAGTTGGTCTGAGGGAAGTGGCAGCTGGAGTCTCTGCCGGCGGCGAAGTGGGCAGGGTCCTCTGCTCTTCTCTCCTCTGGCCTCACGGGCTCCTCCATACCAGGGACACCCAGACCCTTTGCTGGGGAGCACGGGGCTGGCGGCTATTCCTGGAATGAAAATCTCCTCCATCCAAGGGCCTGGAGACCATAACCTCCACGGACTTGTTTTAATCCAAGGTAGTTTGTAACGCGTTGGCCATTCGTTCCTGTTAAGCTCAACAATTTGTACATCAAGAGCAGACGTTGCTATAAAGCTAAAACTTATTGCTTGGGCATTCTCCAAAAGGCATGAAAGCCTGGTGACGGAAACGGGGCGTTTCAGAGCCTTCCCTGCACTGCCGAGCTGCTCGGTGTTCCTGGTCACCGCCAGCTGCCCATCCCTGCGGGAGGAGGATGCTCGTGCTGGTGGCAGCTCACCCTTACATCTGCTCAGCCGTGTTATAAAGCCACAGGTGACCCAGCAGCATCCGTAGGGATCAACAGGCTCTTCCTGACGGACACTGGAGCACTCCTACCCCAACACCTACCAGACCAAGACCGTGGAGGTGAAGCAATGGATGTCCCTCAGCCTTTTCCACCAAGTGGAAGGAGCCCAGGCCTCCCCACTCCTGGCAAACACGATTCACGCAGCTGTCCCACACCAGATAAACACAAGGCAGAGCTAGAAAGGAGCTGTTTGAAGTCCCAGTCCCAGGGAGCAGGTGGGTTTTGGGGTGGTTTGGTGAGTAGCTGCAGTACGGGAGGGCAGCACGACGTGCAGCGAGCGCCCTCGGCCAGTGCCCAGCCAGCCAGACCTTCTCTGGTCACCACTTTGCTGGAGACCCCCAGCTTGTCCCTTCCCTTCCCACCGGGGGAAGGAATGAGCAGAGGAAAAGCGATTATTTGGAGCAGAATGAGCCACCGCAACCAAAAAAAGACAACCTGCAGCAAGCACCTGCCTTGGCCACCCCTTGCACGGCCTCATCAAACCACCTTCTCCTCGAGATGCATTTATCAGCGTTGCATGAATGCAGCCCGTGCCTTATCATGTATATCCCGAGGAACTATTTCCAGCAGAAGGAAAACGCGACACGGCGTATGGGAGTGTTTCTCTTGGCAGGAGGCGCAGGAAGCCAGGGCAGTTGTGCATACATAGCTGTGGTAGGAGCAGCGCTGGCAGCAAGCAGCGCCTCGCCCCGAGCTGCCGTAGGGATACAAAGTGCCCATCCGCCACTTTGGGTTGGCTATTGTGCCTGAGCTACTGCTTTTCTTTCCACCGACCCTCGGACACTAACAGCCAGATGCCATCATCTTTGCTTGCACTGAGCGGTACCTCACTCTGTATAGGGTCTTAAGCACGTTCTGGGGTGCCACCATCTATTAAGATAAGAAAAAAAGAGAAATTTAACTGGTCTTCAGATGCCTGGCTCTTGTCCCCACCACAGAATGCAGCACAGAGAGCACGAAAGGAACAATTTTCCTTTTCTATTTAAGGGAAAGATGCTGAATGACAGGTTGCTTGGATTTAATACCGGGAATTCCTCAGAGAGCCAGAGAAAGGGAGAGCTTTTTCTCCTTCCTTATTCAATTTCTAGCACGTGCCTCTGTTCCATGCCTGCTTATTAGCAAAACTCTTTTCCCCTATATCAGCTGAAGGTATTTCGTTCAGCTGCAGCGTGATGCCTGGACACAGCCAGCAGAGCAACGAGCACAATCAGCAAAGTAATGAAGCTCAAATGCTTTTCACAGGACACATCGTTTCCAATTTCAGGAAACATATAGGGGAGCATTAAAAGAAGCAAGTTGAAGATTTCAACAGAAATACAAGTGTACTCTGTGGCTTCACCACGCAGAGCTAATGCGTATTCTCGGTAACGGATAAGACGACAGGCTTTGCCTGCTCATTACAGTTGTGTCCCGAGTCCGCTGGAGTAGCTGAATTGAAGCACTTTCATTCCTCAGGATTTTTAGTCAAACCTGTAATAGGACAGAAGACCCCAAAATTAAAAACTTCTATCAAGCTAATCACTGCTGAAATAAGTGTTCCCATAAGTAGGAAAACATGTGGCCAACCAGGAATTTTCGAAAGGTTTGAAAAATCAGTCTCAGTCCCTGTCTCTTTTGGAGAGAGTTTATCGTATTTTGAAACCGCCTTTTGTAGAGTCAACAAAAAGCATAAATCTGTTCAGGTTTTTAAAATACATCAAGGCGAGCGTGCAGTTTCAGCTGCCTGCTTAACAGGAATAATGTTGGGATCCAAAGCTGGGAAGAGTTTAACTCGTGGATTTAAACCTAAGCCTGTCTCTTGGCAAGCAGAAGTCCCCCGTGCTCACCGCCTCGGCCGCTCTCGGTACCAGCCGCCCCCAGCCATGCTCTTCAGGGCTGTGTTTTGCAGAGCTGCGGGAGTTAACTGCCCTTCGTGCTCAGAGAATATGCTATACCAGACACGATTTCTTAAGAGTTTTGGGAACTCGCATTTGTATTCTGATATGCTTTGGTAAAATACATCCAACCTTACTTTCCTAAAGTTTGACCATTTTGCTGCCTCAAGTTCTTATTCTTAAGGAAAAAAAAAAAAAAAGGTTTTTTTTTTGTTTTTCTATATTGCAAAGTGCCCTATTTGTCCTTCCAGACTTTTTTAAATATAAGTCTTTAGCTCTAGAGACCACAGGTTTTAGACAGAGCTTTAGAGAACATCAGACTTCATGTTTTGATCCAAAGCTTTTAAAGTTCATCCACGTCACAGTGTTTTAAATTAGACCCTTAAAAGGCCAGCAGTACAAACAAAATAATTAATCTAATTTTCCACACTATCAGGCAGAGATTAAAACTGAAGATTGCTAGTTTGAGAGGTCAACGTTGGCTCCTACACCCTCCACGTAAGCACCTACACCCATGGCCTGATTTGGAAGAGCTTTGAGCAATGGCAGCTTTGGCACGTCTTCCTTAGGAGCAGACCCACCAGCACAGCGCCGAACACACCTCCAAAATTACACCTCCAAGCCCCAAATCCATCCTGGAGCCCACCTGTGCAGTGGGAGATGATCTGCAGGGAAAGGACCAGCAGCAGCTCCGGCTCCCACCGGTGCAGGCACCCAGCCGCAGCGGGGATCGCCTGCAAGATGTTTATTTGCCTAAGCCCAGGCGAGCCAGTCCTGCTCTTGGTTATATACATGCGCTGCATGAGACTTAACAGAGCCGAAGGTCATTAACGGCTTGGCTCAGCCAAAAGCAAGTGTTCCGTTTGATGTACTTCAGATCCACTCTCTTCCTAAAACCAGAACACGATCAGTCTCAGCTAGACGTTTGCTGCCCAAATGCTGAATTAGGGACCCCAGTGTTGCTATTTGTGCACCAGGAGGTCAAAGCATCCCTTAGCCACAGGGTCACCTTGAAGGGGTACCTCTTGTGAGCACGCTTGGTTACTTGTGTCCATCCTCCAGCGGCAGCAGGACAAGCCCGAGCGCTCCGGCTCCTCGTCAACGTTTGACTTCTCTCTCCCTCGCTCCGAGCTTTGGTAATCGAGCCCAGCGGTGCTCTGCAGAGAGCCCGCCAGCGTTTCTCTGTCTCTGCAATATATGGCTAAAAGATGTGTCCCTGGCATCGGTCCCTCAGCTGCCTACCATGGAAGAGAAGAGGACAAGAGTATTTTTCTGCAGAACCGGGATAACGTTTGTATGCTGCTGTTATCGTTATTAGGACATCATCAGACCATCTGCCTCGATAGCTACACCTGAAGGAAGGCTGGCTTAGAGCAAACCCATCACAGTTCCTGCAAGGCTGAGCGGCAGTTTGAGACCCGTCCCCACCGCACCTGCTGTCCGACGCGCCCAGAGAGCCTGGTGATGGACTCCCTGGCTTCTCCAATGGGTGCCCGGCACTGCTGGCTGCCCAGGGCTCAACGGGACTCGCTCAGACCTGGCAGCAAGAGAAAGGGGTAGGACAGGGGCAAGGATTTGTTTTAAAACAAAGACGCAATTTCTGCCCGTGGCTGCCTTCTCTTCTGACCCAAGGGGTACGGTTGGACTGCGATGACCTGATTCTGACCTCTCCTGGCAAAGGGCTTTTTGCGGGCAAAATTTTACTGCCTTTATTTCTGCAAGTCCTCTTTCATGCAAATATGACAAGCAATTAAGCCTGAAAACATATTCTAGCATATCCTGACACCAGGACATATCCTAGCATATCCCGAGAGCCTCAAGACTGAAATTCAAACTCTGCACAGAAGACAGCTGCAATACAGCAACCCCTTCCTCTCCTCCCCCCAGCTTTTCAACAGCAAAGACAGAGCTTTGTCTCTGATAAACTGGTTCAAATGTCCCAGAAATGGAAATCTTCTTATTACGCCACAGAGGAGCTATATGGGACAGACGGCACTGTTTTCATTTGAATGCACATAACTGACTTCCACTGTGGCCGATGCCTGCAGGAGCGGGATCGATTCTCCAGCTCACTGGCTCAAAGGAAGTCCCATGGCGAACCCTCATCTCAAAGGCTGCCCCCAAAGCTAGGGGAAAAGGATAAATTTTAGAAGGTACACACATTTTAACACATATTTCCCTACGAGCACAGTTCAGACGTCCTGTTGAGACGCTGGTTTTACGGACTAAGCAGGCTTCAATCTAACTAAAAAGCTCTAGTAAGTACGATCCCACTATTTAGCTCAGCTCGGAAGATTAACCGATAAGAAAAGAGGTCGGGCGTAGTTTGCTGAAGCTGGATGAACGGAGCATTATTTTATGAGGCAGATTTCAAATATTCTGCCAAGTTCCTCTTTCAGCATATACCACAGTCTGAAGAAAAGCTTTATCCATCATGTCCTTCTTACTCCACTCCTTTCACAGTCGTCAGCTAAACACCAAATTCGTTTTTCAGATCTAAGTAAGAGACCAAACCCTTAAAATCAGATGGTCTTTTAGTTAAAAGGCTGCGGACAATGTTCATGTGAAACATGACTCAACCTGGAGCCTGGCCGAGCCCCAGCCCGCCCGCGTCCCCGGGACGGTCTGTACCCTGAGAAGGCACGGCTGTTAGTGCACAGCAGGCGAGATCTCAGGACAGGGGCTCAAAGCGAGCCCCACAGTCTTGTGCCGGGTCTTGGACATGCTGAAAAACACCCGTGGGTCACGTCCAGGCGGGCAGAGATGCAGCCCCTGCGAGCACCACTAAGGTTTGCTTGGCTTCGTGGTCTCAGACCCGGCAGTCAGGCTCACTTTAAAGCGCTTATTTCTGTATTACATTCAGCAATTTCTGCTGAAACCCCTGCAAACAAAAGCGTTATATGAAAGTCTCCGTCGCTTTCTATTTAATTAGTGTTATGGCAGGGAGCAGGCTGAGGTGAGCCCCACCATCTCCCATCACTGCAAATTTCCAACCACAAAACCCCATTTTACATACATATATTTTACGTACCTTTACATACCGCAGGCTGGCTTTGTTTTTGAGGAGTAATTCCGTAAACACATGACTCCAGGAGCTGGGGCCTGACCGAAAGCACCCGCTGCCCTCGCCCTGGGCACCGCAGAGCCCCCGGGGCCGGTGCCAGGCTGCGGCTCACCCTGCCGAGAGTGCCGGATCAGGAGTGACAGCACTGGAGACGTAAAAGCTGACCATTTCCTACCAGCTTTAAATGATGTGTTGCTTTTGACGGTGTTATAGCAACCTTGACAAGAGTCATCTGAAATGTATTTGCATGGATGGGGAACTTTCTAAACCATTTTTAAATGATGGTTGGGAATTTCTTAACTTCCAGGAGGAAGACATCCACCCCCTTCTGAAGGAGTGCTCTCACAAGAAGAAGTTCTGTGATGTAAAATGAGGTATTATTAAAAGATGTGGTTTTAGGGTAAGCCAGGAAAATATTCTAGCTCTATATTTGCACATGTTCTGCACTGCGTAACGCGTAGCTTGAGGACAGCATACATCTAACCGAGGGACAATCTCTTGCAATTAGAGATGAGTAGGATACAGAGACCTTTCTTAAAGGGCAAACACATTTCTGCCTCGGCACGGTCATGCTGATGGCCACCGGCGAGGGTCTGGCTCCCAGCGGCTCAGCAAACAGCTTCACCCCCCGGGAGAAGCCACAGCCCTCGTGCAACTTGAAGAGCTCAGGAGGGACTTCAGCTGCAATGCCACAGCTTTATCCCTTAAGCTACCTGGCTCCCCAGCAGTCTCTTAAAAATCCACAGCAATGGAAAAGAGTTACCCAAGACCGGCAAGAATGATTAAAATGTGTTTCCATTTATCTCGCCTGTTCCAGTGTAGAGGGCATGTTTTTAATATCAAGGGTGCAAGGGGGGTGTTTAACAAGCAGACAGAGGAGGGCTTTGTAGAAATGTATCGGTTTTATTAACACTTTCATAAAAAAGCAAGATAGCTGGGGATCATACGCTCTTTTGAACCGGAGAGCGCAGGATATACTGGCTGCGTTTTCAAAACACCTTCGGGCAAAGCTCTGCAGACAAAGCCCTTCTGCACAGGCGACGTAAATACGTTTGGACAGGAGAGTAACTACTGCATTGCAGTAACATAATAAATTTGTGTTAAGGCTCAGGCTAGGTATGAGTATCTCCAGCTCTCAGTGTCCTACGACAACCTCAGTTGTGGTTTCACGTGTGAACAGAACTAATATTAATGATAAGTAATTTTAGAAGAAATTAGACTAGGTGAAAAAGCCTAAGAATAAGAGAATTTCTATGTATCCTATAAGTAATATTTAACTTTCATCCATACAGGAAAACCTACTGACCATTAATAGAAAATAAACGTCAGTGAAACTTCAAGGTATTTTTGCAATACAATAACCCTGGATAGCAAAGGTAGAAGAACGTCGACGTTTCCTCTGCTGTAAGGCAGCGGTGCCCTCCTGCCAGAAGGCTGTCTAGCCATAGCTAAGCTCAGTGAGAGTCTAAACCCTAGAAAGGATTTTCTCTCTGCTTCCCAGCATTCAAGGTCACCTTTGCAGCCCAGGAGCAGACAGCTACAGCGCAGGAGAGCATCGCTCAGTGCAGGCATCAGGCTGATGCTCCTGCCAGTGCTCAGCCCCGCGCTGCCCCCGCCGTGCACGGGCTGCTGTGCGTGCGGGGTCAGCCTCCCCACCGACAGAAAATAACGTCCGCTCCAGAGAAAAACCACCATCACAACAAGTATCCACCCCAGCCTCCTGCCCGCTCCCCCTCCTCTTAGGGAAGACGCTGCTGTTCCCATCTCAGTGCCACCTGACCGAGCTACCGTTTAATGCTGCCATTAAATCACTTTTCTCACCATCTGGCATTTGGCTTAAAGAACAAACCTAGTGAGCTTGACACTAACAGGCAACATCCTGATTTCGCCCCGATTTCATCCTTCCAGCTTACTATCTCTCTCCTCCACTCCTAGTTGGGGGAATTGTTGCATTTTCAGCTGTTATCATCTCACACTTTCCAATTTTCTTTCCGTAACCACTACCAGCAGCTAATCGACAGAAAAAAGCATCACAGGCAACAAGCTAAGCTTTATGCTACAGAGATATTACATGCTTAAACCCCGAAGATGCCTATTTCATCAGCGTGGCTTATCCAAACGTCTCTTTCTGTAAAAGCCAGGGTAAGGTACGCAAGAAAACACAACAAAAGCAATAGGATAATATTTTTGGTTTTCATTTTGGAATGCCCCAACCTTTTGTTTTTACTCATTAATAAAGAAGATAAACAGAGCTCGAGTCAAAAACGCATCTCTAGCTTTCCTGCTAACAAACAAGCCCTGGCAGCGCCCGTGGGACATCCCAGCCCGCTGCAGCGGAAGCGTGCAGTTCCAGGGGGTGGGAGGCAGCTGCTGCAGCCCGGCCGTCCTGGGCTCTCCGCACGCCCCGGCTGCCATTTACCAACCCTCCCGCCAAAGAGAGTTTCGGGACCCGCTCCCTGCCCTCACCCCATCCCCTTCACCCGCTGTGCTGGCGGCCGGTCAGCCCCATGCCGCTCGGCTGGCTGCAAGGAGTCTGGGGGACCATGGCGAGCATCCCTCCCGCACCCAGCGTCCCCCCCCTGCACCCAGCCACTCGGGGAGGGCTCTCTCCGCAAGCTCTCACCCCAGCAGGTCAAACAAGTGACTGCAAAGAGCAATTCATTCCTCTTAAGTGAGCAACAAGGAAAAATGGAATAGGATAAGTTCTCTTTCCCAATGGATAAGAACAGAGACACTGAACTACACGTGTGCCTCCAAACAAACACTCGGTATTTCTGAGTACACAAGCAGGCAGTTCTCTTACCTGTGTTAACAGAGTCATCACTGAAACTGATGTTATCAAGTAAAATAACACTGTATATATCTGCATTAGCTCCTTGTCCAATGGCATTTTCTATTTTGTCCTAAATCAACCCACGCTGTTACTATTTCAGCATAGCTCCTATTTACCTTTGATGAGAACAAACTATCCAAGTTACCTGAACAGAAGAAAACACCATTTTGAAGTTTCCATTCCCATTTTTTTTCCCCCCTTTACCCTAAGATTGTTTTTTTTTTCCCCCCCTCTTTCATATATCAGGATTATTGAAGCTCACTTAATAAAGATGCTGATTTATAGAAGAGGTGTAGAGAGGATTTCCCATAAGAGGTTATAGCTACAACAGTTCGACACGTTACAGTGGTACTGAGAAAATTCCTTTGCCTTCAAATGATTCAATGTTATATCACAGGAAAAAAATAACCACAAGTGCACACCAACTTGTGTGTAACCTCTCCACCCAGTAAGTTAGGTCAGCAGATTTTGGTGGTGTACAAACCCCTGACAGTTGAGCGTGAAATGCCGCCTGAGCATCCGCAGTTCAAGGCCGACACCGCTTACAGCGGCCGTCAGGATTCAGCATGTTTCTGCTATTAAATCAGTCCTCAAACAACACGCTGGGAGTTCCCATGCGACAGGAACCGGGCTCGTGCCAGGGCATTATCTCATCCTTTGTTTTCCCAAAAGTACGAGGCAGACATTTTTCCTCTCCTTCTGCCCCGAGAGCACCAGCCGAAGCCCACGCGAGAGCTGGTTCGATGGGGGAGCCGGGGGTCCCGGCAAGAGCTTTCCCAGGAGCAGCCGTGGCCGGTCTCGCCGAGCGGGGAGGGAGGAAGGAAGGTCGGTCACCTTGGGAAAGGAAATTCCACCTCTCCAGCGAGGAGGCTTTAACCCCCGGTTCACAGAAATAAGTATGGCCTATGCCATGCTTTTGCAAAGACGTATATGGAAATCTCCTGCACAACACCAACCCACCGAGAACTTAAAGCAATAGTCGGAGCCAATTAATCAAATGAGGAGTCATTCATCCTTCATAAAAAAAAAGTAACGATAATCCACTGAGACCAAAAAATGAATATGAGAATATTTAAGACATTTTTAAAGCTGTTAAAATCAGTGCTAAGGAACAAGTTAGCACCAAACCCCTCTCCCTGCTCCGCTGCGGGACACCTCGGCTGTCCCCACGTGCCCAGAGCTGGGACGCCAGAGGCTCAGACTCACACCTGAGGTCCACGTGTGATTTTTAGTTTTGGTGTTTTTTTTTTTAATTAGGAGCAAGTATGATCAGCGGTATAGTAGACTGATACTATTACAAGGTGGCTATTTCTGAGGTCAGGGCAGGTATGAAAAGCTCACGGGAATGACGCTGCAGAGCCCACGCTGCCTGGAGGACACACGCAACGGGAGGCAGCAGGTCTTCAGCCAGGCACCAGAAAGCCAGGTCACCCGTGCCCTGCCAGCCAAACGCTAGTCCCGCAACCATACAGACCTGAGCCCATCTGACAACAGTACTAACGAAGCAAATCCGGGTATGTTTGCATTTCCATTGGCCTGGCTTACATGTAGGATTGGGTTTCTTGCACTGCCTGGTTCAGGCTGCTTGAACAGCTATGGTAGATGCAAGTTTGCCCCAGTTCCTCCTCTTCGCCCCAGGCTGGTTGGTATTTTCACATGCCTTGCATGTGAACATCATCAGCTGCACGCCTTGCACCTGATTTTCATCAGAGCAAACTAACATGAATCTCTACAGACTGAGAATTCGGTGTCAAGCACAAAATAACACATTATAGAAAAAAGCTTAAGTGGTGAGCAGAAACAGCCTTCTCATCCTTGCTGTGCAACTCCCCTGCGCTATGGAAAGACCAGCTTTTCCCCACTGCTCAGCGCTCACCCCTCAGTCGGACGGTCGGGCTTGGAAAGCCCCTGCTCACGGGGCACAGCGCAGGAGAGGACCAAGGCAAGGGGGACCGGGAGCATCGACCCACCGCCCCCATCCCTCCCAGCTGGGTGGCACTGGGATGCCATTCCCGTGGGGATGGGGCTGATGACGACCTGCGGGAAGTGCCTCTCCGGACAGCCGGAGGAAACCCAGCCTTTCACCCCACGTAGCTTATCTTAGCCAAGTGTCCAGGTTTGGGAGGACTTGCATCCCATTCCAGCTTTGGCTACACGCTGCCAATTTAATTTCTGCTGCAATTATTCTCACACCCAGACACTTGATCTACTTGATATTAGCGCAGACAGGGCTCTGCCCCACGGCCTGAAGCCCACGTTTCCAGCCCCCCTGGGCCAGAAAGCTGCCAATTCTGGCAATATGGGAACAGTCAAGAAAACAAACATCCTCTCCTTTTATTAGCACCACATGGTGGTATTTTGACTAGCGAGCTCATGCTACAAGAAGCCGAAGACAGTGGGATCTCCAGAAACTGATGGATCGGCATTCCCACTCTCCCCGTCTGCTGGGGAGGGACGGCTGGGGCCGGTGCCTGCAGCGACACCGACACCCGGTAAACAGCCGGCAGCAAAGCGAGACCGGAGATCCCAACATGTCAGCAGTGATGTCAGGTCTGTGCGATGGGAATCCTGACTTCACGTGGCGGTGCTGCTGGCTGGAGAGCACCGAGCTGCTCCGCAGCATCCCCGTGGGTCCCGCCGTCACCCACGACGGGGTCTGGCAAAGACACGGCCCTTCGTTATTTAGGATGCAAGTTTGAATGTCACTGAATTCACGCCCTCCTCTATAGACCCTTGCTGTTAAGGACAGACTTGTATAGTGTAACCAACTGATAACCAAAGTCTGCTTTTTTAAAAATATTATTTCATGAAGGTGACTCGCGAGCATCCTGTTCAGTGTCATTTCTGCTAATTGTGAACAAGCAGCTCTCTCCATTTCCAGCTTCTTCAGTTGCGAGGGCAGTTATTCCCTGCAGTCATGGCATTAATCAAAGTTTTAATAAGGAGGATTGATACATTCTTGGTCTCCGAGTGGGGGTTTTCCACAAAGCTCAACTGAGAAACCACAACAGATTTAGAAAGAGAGGAGAGGAGAGCTCATCGGCTGGTCCATACCTTCCAAGTTCTCTTGCACAAAAGATAACTGCAAGCTTCGCTGCCTTCAAGACAAAGATTGCACCTAAATAAACTAAAATGTAATTATAGTGTACATGCTTTCCTAGAAATTGCACAGATTTAGGCGTTCTGCTTATGCTCACATGTTTCGGGGCCTCTAGCATGAATTACTGTAGTCACAAGTCAAAAGACTTTCAAGACATCTTTGCCCAGTACGATGGAAAAGTTGACAGAGTAAAACCTGGAGGAAGGAAAGACATGTGCTCCACATTACTGGAAAGGCCACTTGGGGTAAAAAGTCTCAAAACCCTTTTCAGGACAACCCCAAACCTATGTTTGTGATTTGAGGGCAGAATTCCAGCAGAATTTTTTTCCCTGTGTTTCAAAGCAGATTGCTTTTTTCCAGATGCGAGGAAGTGCACCTAAAGGTTGCACATTTTGAGCCAAGCTATTACTTTACAACGAGTCTTTTCTTTCTCACAATCTAATAAGTGCCTTTGCTACAGGGGCTGAATGAATACAGCATGAGACAGTCCTGCGTCATATGGCATCGCTCCATAGGGGACTCCAGCCATGACCGGGATCTCTGCTCCCGGGGGACAGGATGCCTGCTGCAAGGGTCTGCACTCTAGGGTGCTGATGATCACCCTTAGCATCATGCAAGTCAGAGGACATCTGCAATAACGCAGGGGTTAGGACAGCTACTGGCACACGTCCCGAGCAGTCAGCGTGAACCACACTCAAGGCACAGTCGGTTTGGGGAGGGAGAAGAGTCAACCACATCTAAGGTGCAACCACAGTAAGAATACCCTAACGTGCACGTGGTACCTCCTTCACCTCGTCTCTAGGAGACCAGAAAAGCCATTAAGCAAGACAACACGGAGACACAGCCATTGAAAAAGAGAGCAAGAGCAGGAACCTGCTGTCTGTACCTGCGCGTTCTTGTTCGTACGCTCGGTGCCTTGCCACAAACACGTCTGCTTTGCCCACCGAGTACTCCACAGATTTAGATATTTTCAGCGTAGGTCTAGATTCAGGAAAATCCATCTCTACCCCCTCATTATATTCTGTATAACTGTCTAATTTTTAAAAGGATCCATATGTAACATATATTAATAGTCAGATTCAAATCCAATCTGCATTAAACCTCAGAAATGTTGTATCTGGCAGCAGAACTGCTGCACATTTGGTCCTTATTTAATATTATTCATAGGGTTTGGGAACATCAAAGTCTATTAAGAAAAAATATCTGTCAAAAAGGATTGCCGTAATGGATTAATGAAGCAAATGTGGCCAGAACCCAAAGCTCAAGCACACAGATCACCCTGCTCTGTCAATCAGCGCAAGAAAAGACGAGGAGACCCGCAAGCTGCTCGTGTGTGATAACCAGGGTGGGTTTGCCGGTGCTGCTGTTTTGCAGCCGCTCTCCCTGCTGCCCCACGGCGAGAACGCAAAATATTTGCAAATTCTACTAATCTGTCACAGGGCTGCAATGGCCAACAGTCACAGGCGTGACTGTGTGGTTCCGCTCTTCGTAGGGTTTGGAGAATCTCACCCCTGTCCTTGTCATTCGGTATCATCTCCGCTGCCAGTGCCATCTCCCCACTCCTCAAAGGGAAATGAGGCCAACGCCACTCCTCGTAGCGTCATCCCGCCCTCTCCAGCCTTGCAGGTCTTACATTCCTTCTGGACTGAGCCGAGGGAGGGCTGTGGGGGGACCTTGCCAGGACACTCAAAGAGCCACCTCCAGGAACGAGCAGCAGAGCTAAGCCAGCAGCATCTGCACGCAGGCACTTTGTGAGCGCTGAAGAAAAGGCTCTCACAAAACAGCGTGTACCACAAACCACCTTTGCGGAGAAGGAAACCATATGAGCAATATTTGAACACTCAGCATCAGCACGAGCGTGGTCCTGCTTTGCTGTGGCAGTCGCAGGACTTTTTTCTGTCAGCCTGAACTGCTGTACTTTTGTTTTCTAAAGCTCGCAGGCAGCTCTGGTGCCTCCACCGCTGCTCTGGGAGGGGCTGGCCAACCTGCAGCAGTGAGAAGCCTCGGCAGGCTTCGGTCCTGCCATCCATTACCTCGTGTGCCCTGGGAAAGCTTGCAGCACGTGCATCAGCTCAGCACCCATCCGAGGAAGAGCAAGACAGCAGGAGCTCCCCCCTGCCCCATCCCCTCCTCATTCCCCAGATACCTCTACAGCAGGCATCATGGGCCAGCACATCCAAAAACCCAACAGCCAGGTAACTCGGAGGCAGAAAGGGAGGAGCGAGACACCATTCCTCTCCTTCGGCTCCTCAAAGGGAAGAACGAGAGTCATCTCTGACCTCGCTAACAAGCTATTTGTCAAGAGATGGGTACGAAAGATGGACATCTGTTGAGCTCCATCCACCTCCCGGTAGCAGGCTGCTGCTGGAGACAGCGCTGCCCTTGCCCTGGCTCTTGGAGACCACGGGGTGGGAAGGCAGGGCAGGCTGCAGGCAGAGTGCTGGCAGGAGAGTCTAGGGAAAGGAGCTGAAAACAGAGGGAAGAGACAAGCTGCAAAGCAAAGAGAAGGAAGAGAAAGGAGTGAGACAGAAGAAAGGGGGGGCGGTGGGAAGAGGAGACCATTACAAAAAAAAAATCCACCACCACGTGAAGTGAATCACTGCCACGGGATTAGGAGGGTGTGGTGGATTTTGGAAGCAGCCCAGACAGAGGCACGTCGGCCGAGGCAGGTGCAAACAGACCCCAGGCATGCTGTGCTCCAGGAAGGGCAGGCATCGGGCAGCGCCCTTAGGAGGGCTCCCAATAGCTCCATCCAAAATAATGCTGACCACAGCCCCGAGGGGGGTCCGGTGCTGGGTGCTCCCCTCCCTGCAGCGCTACCCAGCCTCCTCACACCACGGGCAAGCCGATTCAACAAAGCCTAACTTGGGTGGAGGGCAATTACGGAGCTAGGCTTAAGCCAGGAGCCTGGGCTTTACCAGCCCAAGGAAAGCACAGCAAGACCTGCACGGAAAAGTCTAACAAACATGATGCTTTAAAACCACGCATAGAAACTGCTTAACCTCTGGAAGGACCACAGGCAGAGCAGAGGGCTTTCCAGATTTCAGATATGGATCTCCTCTCCCCAGAAAAGCGAGCTGGAAGACCAGCCTGTGTGCAGGGCTGCTGCTGCCGTACCTGCGGTTCTGGCTCTATGTTGATCCGGTACGCTTGGGCCTTGCCATCTTCCAGAACAGGAGGTGACCAGGTCTTCCCTTCAGCTCTGCAATGGAAAATTAATTAAACTCAACTTAAATTGCTTTAAAAAAAAAACCAAAACAAACCAACCAAAACCAAGCCCAAACAAAAAACCAGACTTCTTAAAAAAAACCCCAAAAACCAAAAAAACCCCAAAACCCCAACCAAACCCCACAACACACCCAACCCAAACATATATCTAACATATAGGCCTGCCGGAGAATGAATATATATGTGTTTGTCTAAAAGTATCCTCAGAAACAGTACAGTGGTAGACAGAGAAGATACCAGTTCCACGCTATTAAAACCATGAAGCTCAAAACCATTCTTGAACTACAGGCTCCAACTTAGCACGGAGTTTAAGATATAAACTTATTTCCGTTCAATAAATCAGTAAACAGGCTTGTGGTGGTTCTTGTTTTGCATACTCCTGGCTTTGCCCCTTTATTCTGGCCCCGAATCCTGAAGTGTATTCTGATTATGTATGTGTGTATGTATATATGTATATATATACACACACACATTCCCTGGCAAGCCTATATACTAGACCACAGCAGGAATTATATAAATGCCTTTCAGCGAGAAGGCTTACACAACCCTGTCGGAATCATCTTGACCCTTTCAACACAGGTGCTGGATAGAAAAAGTCCTAAAAATACAGTTTCCATTTACAAACGCATCTTCAGTCCTGCCAAGCCAGAGCAGGACGCTGCCACTGTCCAAAGATTTTCCATATGCCTGACCATTTTTTCCCCGCCAGAGGTGGCTGGGGGCATGGCTGAGATGCGATCGCCAGCGTGGCTGTCCTCTCCAATGCTCGGGGCACAAGGGAGCTGCAGGGGCCCAGGCAGGGTCCAGCAGGCACATACACAGGCTTTTCTGGATGCTGAGAGGTTGAGTTGGGAGATGGAAACTGCATGAAGTACAAGATCAAGTTTTCAAACGCAAACTATTCTGTTTATCATCACAATCTACATATGCACCACTTAATGAAAATAGGTCTTGCTCTGATGGGCACAGATCACTCGCTGTGGCCAAGCATCCTTTGCCGGACTCTGGACCCTGCCACATACCACATTCAGCTTTGGTTTAATTATCTGCAGAGTCCAAGTTTGAAAAATAAGGAGCACGGTTTTAACCCAGGAATTCTTGAGGTGATTTTTTTACCTTTGGTATTTTACATCTAAAGGAGTCAGCATCCAAACCTGCCTTTCCAAATTCAGGGTCTGATCCAAAACCTATCAAAAGCAAAGACTCCCACTGGCTTTAACGCACTTTGGATCCATCCCCTGAGGATTTAAGTTTTTTTGTTCTAAACCACTACTCAGTACTACCGTCACAGATTTTTCAACTGGGAATAACGTACTCTTTCTCGTAGCTAGATGTCTTGTTCTGATAAATTACCTTCACTGTAATTATTTGATTTTAGGCTGGGACAATTAATTTTAAGTTGGTCTTTCCAACTGTTTTCGGTGGAACAAAGGAAACCGTCCTGCCCAAGAACAGCAGCATTCCTAGCAATCCCGACTCGCTTTTTGCCACGACCCAGCGCTGTGTATATTGCTTCCACATTGAGAATTTCATCTAGAGGCCCAGAACAATGAAAATGCCTAATTACATTGGCAGAGATCATCATTATTATTTCCGTGCTTTTTCCCCTGCATTGAATCAGCCTGATGTGTGCTCACACTGCCGCTGAGAAGGGGCAGTTACAACATTCCCCTTTGCTCAGCTCTGGAGCCCACATGCCAAACACGGCTTAAAGGATCCCTAAAGACTTCAATTTGCCAGTAAATAAGAACCGAGATTCAGAAAGTGATTGTGATTGCAGAAGATAAGAGCGATAGCAGTAAATTTGCTCGGCATTAAGCTATGGCATTCGGTCACTGGTACTGCCAGCACTTTCTACTTGGAGTGTCCCAGTTCCGCACACCCCTCAAGGAACAAAGATCACACTGGCTGTACCACAAAGCAACTAAACTTGCGTTTTCCAAAAATCATTATAGGCATCTTCACACTCAATGAAAGACAGGGCCAGACTTGGGTTTGCACGTAGAAGCCCATTTGTAGTTAGTGCTTTTAATGATTAAACTCATCTGTTCTTTGGAGCGACCAAAAGTTCTTGGTATAAGCAAGACAGCCTCATACAGCTTCCAGCGACGGCCTGAGCAAAGGCTGACCTCAGCCACAGCTTCCACTTGAACTCCTCTGAAATTAAGCTGAGACGGCACAATTTAGGTTCTGTTTGGCACTTTTAAAGGCAAAGCAAAGGAGACCGGGAGAAACACCAGCCTCACCAAAGAGAAATGCAAGTTGCATGTTTGATGAGCATTTATGCTTACGCAGGGAGACTCCCTCTTTTCCATAGGAACAGTGGAATAGGAGGTAATCCGAAATAATTAACAGGTGACTGCCCAAGAGTGAGATGCCATGGGCAGCTACTGCAGAACAGCTGATGCTCTGAGCTCGCACCCCAATCCCAGCTGCAGGAACACCCCCGTGCCCACGTCCCCAGCAGGACCAGCAGCAGAGGGGGTCCCCTGCAGCCCCCCAGGACAGGGTAGCCAAGCAAGCCCTGGAGCAGCAGGGACCTGGGGCTACCCCGAGCCACCCTGGCAGCACGTTCACACTACCAACAGTCAGAGCTTTGTGTTTAGGCAACAGCAAAAAAACTAATCACACTTTTCTAACGTAATGGGTGAGAGATCAGACATCGCACTCAAATGTTCCAAGTCGTTTAATTTATGGCTCAAGGACGGGAAAAGTGTTTTCAGATGTGTTGTAGGGGATTAGAGTCAGCTATGTGGAAATCATTACCCTGCACTAACAACACTCTACTTTATTTTAACGGCTGCTAGGACAATCCTAAGAAAAATAACTTGACCTAGGTTAGTGCTAGGCCTTCAACACGGGGCTTCGTGGGAAACGGACCCATTAACAAGACATAACTAAAAAAATAAAGTTGCAGACATCTTTTATCCCACGATTTGTTTTCTAAAAGACTCAACATCATTCTCAAAAGATTACTTGCATATGCTCACATATTTTACCAAAATGTTTTTTCACCTGGTAATGATCTGCAAGTCTTGCTCTCTACATTTGTAGAGCTGCTTTTAAGTTGCAAGAATTCCCGGGTCTTATTGAATTTCTAATTTCTCCAGCTCATTATAAACTAACATTTAGCACTTGGGAAAGCATCAGACCAGACCTCGGACGCTGCCGTCTGCTATTGTGCATCCACACAGGTCTGAGCAGGCGACAGCTATGCAAGCCTCCAGAACAACCCTATCACTGTATTTCACCCCAATCTGTACAGTCCCTTCGGGGATGTGTGTGTGACTCCAAGTTCCTGCCCATCTCCTGAACGCTATTCACCTCCCATGATGGCACATCACTACAGTCACGATGGATTTTTATTCAGAGGCCATTAGCCTTCTAGGAGCTGGACTGAGTCTAGAAAGTGGCTAGAGCTGATGCTTCTAATTCCCCAGGACTGTGAACCTCGCCGTGATAACCGTAAGGTGCTGGATCCGTCTCTGCAGCCTGATGGAGGGCTTTCACCTGCCGTGCAAGGTGGGCAAGGCTTTGCACAGGCTGATGAACAGGCACAGGAGCTGAGCTCAGCTGAGCACCCCGATGGACCCGGCTCATCCAGGGCACACGAAGGAGAGGCGGCGGGATTTCTCCTCCTTCATTCCTCTCGGCTGAAACGATTGCTGTGTATCGAGGCTCTGGAAAGCTGCCGGTTTTCCCCTCTACTAGTCCTCGAGGAGCTCTGGAGGGGAAGCTGTGATTCACTTTTTCAGTTGTACTTTTACTGGAAACTTGAGAACATCATACATTGTCATCCTTCCCACCTTCCAGGAGCGTGCCTCGCTGCTCGCAGCAAACGGACCCCGACAAAACCTCCACGAGCTGAGGGAGGCAGGAGTGGGGCTCAGAAGAACATCCACTACATGAAGTTCCGGGGACTTTTGGGGCTACACGTCCAGCAGACTCATTACTGGGCTTTTGCTTTTAGAAACTTCCAGAGAAACTCCATCTCTGTACAGAGAGCCAGAATAAATAGAAAATCTTCATACTCAAATTCTCCAAGCAGACTCAGCAGAACTGTAATGGTGCATCGGTCCACCTTGGTTCTCTGCACACTGCGTGTCCCCAGGGAAGCGGGGTTCGGTTATCCATCCCACGCAGACCACAGTTGCAAGCCTCACTGCAGTTCTGCACTTGGGCTGCTGCTTTCCTTGGTCACTCAGTCTCAAGCAAACGAGAAGAAATCTGATCCACATTGCGAGTGCAATGCTGCATGCCACTGCCATCTGTAAAGGAATTTGGGTTTTCCCAGACCTCACACGCCGGCTTGCTTCCTTCTCAGCCCCTCGTCCTTGCTCTGCCAGGGTTGCACAGAGCAAAACAGCCCCCCAGGTCCCCCGGGCTGCTATTTAAAAAGAAGAGTTACCATCTTTGAAATGCCTTCCCTCCATGAGCGAGGGCCCAGCAGTGCCGCTCCTGCAGCACACACACCAGACGGAGGGGGAAGAAACTGCTTCCAGGATTTACTATAGACAGAAGAAACCAAACCTGAACCTTTGAGGATTTATGCTTTGACACCACAGTCAGGAAACAAGCACAACGCAACAACCCAGGGGGCCCTGGCAGATGCTGCCAGTCCTCCAGCACCCACCCGGCCCCAGGCACAAGCAGCCCCAGTGTTATTACCGAAAGAAGGGGCTGTAATTGGATTGGACTGGGAAGAACAGCATTAAAATTATTATTTTCTTTTAAAACAAGTCTTTCAACACACATGAATTCCTCCCTGCACATCACAGGAATATGAACGTGGTACTCCCGGGGCGGAGGAGCCAGAAAGCACACTTTTTGCCTGATAAGGAATTTCTTCATTTGTGTAACTTAGAGACAACTTCACAGTGAGAAAAAAGAAAAAGAACAAGTTTTACCACGTGCTCATCCTTATCCACACATTTACATTATTTGAAACTCTGAAATCCTTGGCCTCCAGTCAAATGCATACATTTTGTGGCTAAATACCAAGATCTCCATACCACATTTCTCCGAGTAATTCACAGGGCTGCTTAACACCCAGGATCTTCTCCAACCAGCTGCCCTCACCCTCCCTTGCAGATGTCGGGTAAGGCAGGCAAAGCAGACCCCATGCTACCTTGGCTTGGGATGCAACAGCTGGGAAGATGATGCCAGAACAGGCTGATTTATCATCAGGGCATCCTGAACCGTCCTGCTAAATCTTTGTCAGCGCCATCACTGCCGCCCCCCGACAGCCCTGGTGCCAGGCGCTGCTCCAGCCTTACTAAGCCCACTTGAACTCCTGGCCTCGCATTTTGGAGCCATTAACCATGATCTGAACACCCACCCCTTGTTACGGGGACGCATGCCTAGGTAATTCCTTGCCCGTTACATCAGTGCCCACATGAGCATCGATTACATAAATCGACTCCTTTCATGAGCTGATGAGGATTTTCCTCCACTCTGTTTCAGAACAGAAAGGCTACTGTGCTGCTTTGCTTTCCATGATACCGCTGCCCAGAAACAGCCCTGCACATCTTGGGGCAAAAGGCGACCTGATGAAGCTGCGGACAAAACACCCACTAACTTCAGTGGGGACAGGGGTCTAGCCAAGAAAGGTGTTAGAGAATGGGGGTGCGAAGAAAGAGGGAGAACCACCCCAAGAGCACTTAAAGTTCTTGACAAAGGACAGAGTAGAGATTAAAAAGATTATATATATATATATATGTTAGTACAGCCTGAGACTGGGTGCAGCCTCACAGATACCATGCTGAGAGCGCCCTGGATGCCACCAGCTCTGGGCTGCAGGGGACCCAGGGGAGCCACAGCCCCAATACGCTTAAAGCTGCAACATCCCCTTCCCAGCAGTTTTCCCAATGTGGGCTTGGGGCCAGCTCCTCCAGGAAGGATGCAGCACAGGCCTTCATGCTCCCAGCTGGCAGATGACAAAAGCTCCAGAGAAAGCTTTCGGGCTCGCCTTCCCCCTCTGGCACAGACGGGCAGGTCTGGACAGTGCTGCCAACGACTTTCCAGCAGTGTGTGCCAGCAGGAACAGCATCAGTGATACCACCACTCTCCGGTCCAGCACCTGAGGTCCTTTGGGTGCTCAACCCTCTGTTCTCAAGTGGTGGTTTCAGCAAAGCACAGCTCCAACCCAATTTTATGGCTGCTTTGATTTGAGGCATGACGGGATTTGAAGTAACAAGTCTTCCCTAATAACCAGGGCTGCAGCATAACCACGAGAGATGTTAACATTCAAAGGAGCTGGGAAAGCTTTCTTGAAAACAGATAAGAAAATACACAGTAATATGTAAGCAAGAACAGGGCAAGCTGCGCTGCTGAGCTGGTTATCTCTGGGCCGTAGACTTATTGTGTGCACTTGCCTGGATGCTGACTGCCTTCCAGGATAAGAAAGGGTTGATTGGGAGAAATAATATTGATTTTAATGTGCAAGTACTTGTTCACATGAACATACATCACTACAGAGAATCCAGACGCGATTTATCAAGCCTGCAGTCATTTTGGTTTGTGTTGCTGGATCCTTTGTTACTGTTAGAAAACAAGATAGCTTTTCCCACCCAAGGTGACCACTATTTGGAGACAGAAGGCCCAGGCTCTGCTGGCTTCTCACCACGCTGTGCGTTTTGCTGCTGATGCCCTCCAGACGCTGCCTCCCTCAGCCCCCCCCAAATTATGGGAAAGATCAGATGCAGAGCCGCCCTGAGCCCTGCTTTGCGAGCCAACAGCCCACGTCTTCAGAGGCACCTCCTCAGCGCTGCACCCCCAGCCCTGTCTCCTGCGGGGTTCATAACCAGTCCATGGAAACTGGAGTCTCCCACGGAGAGAAAAAAATGCTCATCCGATTTCCCAGGAGCTGTCATGCAACTGTGCCAGACACACTAGGAAACAATGCGGTTCCTTTCTGCCGACACAGCCATGCTGTTTGCACCGTGGATCTCTCCTGCTGCCTCAAAACTTCACTTCTCCAGGGGTCCTGGACCACTGACACCCCTCCCCGAGCTCCCTCCAGAGCTCAGCGCAGCTCTCAGCAAGTGAAGCCACAGCAGATGTGCTTCCCAACAGCTGGCGCAGCCCTTCGGCCAGCAGAGCCGCGGGGAGGAGCGCTCTGGGTGCTGTTTTCCATTATGGCGTTTGGAAATTACATGTTCATATTTGATCAGAAACCCTCAGTTTTTCTCCGTCCAGATGGACTATACGAACAGATTCTGCCATGCAGCTGGGTAAGAAAAACCATCAAACCCAGTGTGACATTCCTAATGACAGACTATGCTAACGATAGATGTGCTGATCTATTTGCAGACCAGCCACATGGTCACGCCTGACTATGGCCAAAGTTTGCATCACAACAGAAGTCCCGTTGCTCCCAAGTATAGGGGAGAGATACTGCCTGCACAGGAAAGTTTTACACGCTAATGGTTTATTCCACCCACAATGGTCAGTCCTCCTGACTCTTTACTTGTTTCCCCACGAGCGTATCCAATGTCTTAATGAAGCAAATTTGATAAACAGGATAATCAGCACCTCCTCCCATCAAATTCAATGGGTGCTCTGCATCACCAACAGCTCCGAAATCCAGACGGGCTTTGTTGGTCTCAGGACATCCCGTCAGACCGCACAGTAACCCCCCCTTCTTGTCTTCCCCCCATTCTGTCTTTCCTGCTGAACTTTCTAGTCAAAGGGCATTTATTGACCACAGCTTGAAAACAAAACCAATCTTGTTCTGTATCTGGTAACACATGATGTCAAGGGTTCATGGAGAAAGGGCACGGGATGGAAGAAGCCCAGAGGGTACCAGAGGACTGGAAGCCCTTTGCTGCCAGGCTCGTTGCTCAGCTCCCTGCCCTCCCTCGGCGCACGCACCCGGCTGGAGGGAGCCTCCTTTGGTAAAACAGAATTAACATCAAATTTCATATGTCTTCACTAAAGACATACAACAACCGAGCTTGTTATTTCAAATGTATTTCAGACAAACACACTTATTTAAAAAAAACCCCAAACAGACTCCTTGTGTTGATTTGCAAACTACATTTTGTTGAAGGCAGCGTACAGAGAGGACACTGCTTGGAGAGCATCCTTCTGCCCAAGGGAGAAGACCCCTCTGCACGTGGGGCTTTCCTGGAGCTCAGCCTCATAGCAGAGTCCAGGGCCGTGATCCACAGCTATTACATGCACACAAGCCAACCAAATCCCCCCGTCAGTGCCTCAGGACACGGTTCCCTCGCTATCACCAGGTAACCCTGCTCTCCAGGAGGCAAGCCCAGAGCAGGGATCTGCTCACACCGAGGAGGTAGCACCGGACACGCTTCCAACAATGACTAATGGCTGGGCAGAGCCATCTGGATCCAACAGGTCACTCGGGAAACAGGAGAGAGATCCAAGAGCCATGTCACCAAGCACTTGCTTTGGGCCAAACTAGAAATAGCCCTAATAAAGCGTTGCTGGAGCTGCTTTCCTTGCTGTAGAAAAAAAAATAAATTATTCAGTTTTTCCTATGAAGAGAAAGGCCACCCCACGGACTTCTCTGGGCATGGCCAAGGTGTGTTTGCTCTTGGAGGAGCCACCTAACCGACCCAACAGTGCTGTCTCCTCCCTGAGAGGAGCCACCCCACACTGAACAGTTCCTCACCGTCACCAGCTCCTGTCTGTTCCTGTCTTGCAGAAGCCTGAGCATTTATTTTCATCTGACTATAAGATATGAGAGCCTTTAAAATCTGCATTTATGAAGGCTTTAAGGCCTGACGAAACCATTGCAATCCTCTCGCATACCTTCTTGCCTAGCAAAGCCCAGGCCACCTCACCCACAAACCCTGCACCACTGCAAGGCTGCTGGCCACCACCAGCAACATCGGCTGTAGAGAATCCACCGCTCCTCTGGGCACACTGCAAGGTCTCACAGTTAAAAATATCCACCTTGGTAGGTGTAGTTGGGCAAACCCAACCTGAAGCTACGGACCCTCCTGCTGCCAGAAGTCTTCCACACAGCAACTTCCAGACCACTGCAAGGTCATTAACAAGCATTTCTGCATCTCAGGCAAGCTAAACAGATAAATCATCCTTAACCCCACCAAGGCACATACCAGCACTGCTGCAAAACCTCTATCCACTCCTCTCATGATGGAGCAGAGCTGTACCGGTGTGACACAACCCCTGCCCCGTGTCCATGCAAGAAGTCCCCTCTTAGGAGAGACGACGCCCTTTCACGGAGATATCGCTGACACGGTAGCTACCACCACCAGTGTGGTCACAGCTACCGCCAGCAAGATTCAAGCACCACTTCCTAACCACAAGGACCGGGCGGACACCAGCAGAAAGCTGTGCACGTGCTGCGTGCCTCCCGTGGAGGAGAAGTACTTGAGGGTCCGATCTCAGCCAACAAACAGACACCAACTGATACCAGTGGCTAAAACGGGGTGTAGAAGTGGGAATTCAGCCCATAAACTCATGCAGTAGAAACCCTCATACACAAGAATAAAATGCTGCCACGCTGCAGGTGAAGGTTTTCAGCAAAACCTTATCCTAACTCCTGATGAAAATGTTCTGCTGTCAAACCACCTCAGCAGCTGCTCACCGAAACCTTCCGTCACTACACGAGGATTTCCACTTCTTCCAAGGAGAGCTCCACCAGCCTGCGGACAGCTAGGAAGAGAATTCTTGTCCTGCCCTGGGTACAGCCCCCGTTCAGGGTAGAAGACCATCCAAGTCCCCCTAAAACTGCTCCTATTGGAAAGCAAAACGACCGTCCTCCTTGGCTATGGGAAATTCTACCTGCGTGAAGGGTTTTCTTGGTTTTGTTTCTTTCCTAACGCTGAAGCCACATCATCCCTACGGCATGGGCTGAGCTCAGGGGACTCTGCTTCGGCCGGGCGGCTCGGACGCCACTGTCTGAAGAACCGTGAGGAACCAACGAGGCTTTGCTCCATTTACGGCAGCGCTCCTTCCCTGCTGCCCAGGCTTCCAGTCAGAAACTACGTGTTTTCCAAGAGAAGTATAAACAGTAAATGACAGCTCTTTATAGCAGGAAATGCCTTTTTAATCTGAAGTGGAAAATTGTTTAAGTTTATTTAAATTATTACAGATAACATTAGTCATTTGTGGGCCTTACAAGGAGCACTCATTTTGCCTGGATAATTTGTGATTTGTATTAGGAACCTTTAGCTACAGAATTAATTCCAATGGAAAGCAAAAATCCCAAGCCTTCGTTTTGCTTTGAACTATCCTAAAAAAGTGAATTTGGCAGAACCTTCAAATGGATATTCACTGAACAGATGTTTAGGAAAATGATAGCTGGATGTTAATGAAGCGGGAGGCTTTGCCCAAAGGGGATTTCCATCCCAGTGCTACTCTTGCTCGAGTCGATAAAACCTCCACTGGGTTGAAGGATCCAACCCAGCTCACAGCCGGGACAAGCCTTGCAAGGTACGAATGATAATCCACACACATAAATGAACCGAACTCATTTTTTATATCAGTGATCTTTTAAAAATAATTTTGTTTTACTGTTTTTAAAAATGCAGAACAGTTACACAGACCGCGGGGATGCACCAAGAACTGAGCCTAAGGGCACATCTGCTCCGGGGCCTGCCGCAAGCCTTCTGCGGAAGAGCCGAGCAAAGCTGACACAAGAGCACGTCAAACAGAAGAGGACCTACCTGTTCACGGAGAGCAATAGCTGGTCCGTGCATGCTTTGATCTTGTTTTGTGCTTCTAGGTGTGTCATGTTCTCCGTGCTCTCTCCATTAATTGCCAGAATAATATCTCCTGGGCACAGGTTTGCCACAGCTGCTTTACTGCCAGGGTTAATCTAGGCAGGGAAAAAGAAAAGGGTTACTTAACAGAATGCTTGGTTTTAAAAAAAGTCGAGTTTCCTGGAACAAGCAGCAGATAAAGGGAATAATTATTTCTGGAGAAGACACGTGTTTTGCCTACACCCACGGCAGCTACCAGAGGTTGGATGTCAGAGCCAGGGCTCTCGGGTCAGCCCCAGTTCTCCGAGGGCCATCCTCTTCAACAATGCCCTTTTAAATAAGAGATTTCCGCCAACCCCAGTCAGTGTGCGACCAGGTCCTCTCTTCAGATTTGTCTCTTGCTTAAAATAAGGCAATACCCTCTTTTCAGAGAGATGCTTTAGACTCCTTTGACTTGCAGGCTGTGAGAGTCAATCCCTAAAGAGCACATGCAATCCTCCTTGCCTAATTACGTAATTAGAAGATGAGCGCAGTCGTCCCAATTGCTTTCTGTGGAGACATTACATTTGACATCAGTTTTTCCTGACCGTCATTCAAACGACTTGCCTCTTTCTAGCCCTGCATGGAATATCACGCAGCTCGTTAAGTCTCCACAACTGTTTCCCCTGGTTTTGTAGGGATGCCAGAACCTTATAAAACTCGTAACTTCTTTCCTGAGGAACTAATGACAGGTCCAGGTACTGTTTGTGGTCAGCCATGAGACCAATCCTGCAGCCCATAAAAGAGTTTCTCGAGAAATTACCATTTCATTTACATCAGCCCAAATGTGGTTTTAATTTTTGCAATAATCTAAAATGATGCAAGGCATAGGCAGGACAGGTAAATGTCGGTTTAAACTCTTAATAGCTACATGCTTGCCCTCTAATTTCCTCTTCAGTCATTCAGAGCACCTGCTAACGCTCCGCTAATCAAGTGGTTTATCAAGTGAGAAAGTGCAGCGAATCTGACTTTCGGTTATTCGTATCTCGCTGCACGTAGAATGCAATGGCGCTTTGATTCTGTTTAGTCTTGATTTACACGGGCATAACCCCCTGTCTCAGGCGACAGGTCTCTGCATCACTGCTCTGCCCTCCATCTCCCCTCGGACGTAGCTTACCTCAGCGCACGGGGGCAACCAGGCGCTAGCAAAACAGGTATTTTCAGACAGTTTGAGACCAAGTGCTGGCCGCCTGCTCCGTGGCGCCCACAAGCCCCCTGACCATGGCAGGCCACCATTAAAGAGACAATCTTTAGAAAGGGAGGCACGCACGCCTCCCTGTTTTCATCTTGATCCGTTTTTTTACCAGATCTGTTTTCCCAAGGAATTTGAAGAGGGTTTAGCCTTAACACCAAAGCCCTTTGTGGGACGTGCTGGGGCTGCGCACAGGACCGAGGCCGGTAAAACAGCCAGCGAGAGACAGACTGCGCCCGGCGTAACACGGACCCGCTGCACCGCTCCCTGCATGACTACAGCCACCAACACCACTGAAACACGAACCTGAAGGTGTTTGAGGAGCTCCAAACCACTTTTCACATTTAAGTAGAACTGGCAGCCTGAATTAAGCCTTTTGTTGCATTGTCAGAGTAAATCAGCATTTGCCATTTGCTCTTCAATAGTTTCAGCCTGGCTATTTTGCTCTAAAAAAACCTGCCGGGCCAACTCCTTCCCTGCTCACAGGCTCCCCTGTGACTCGGCTCACAGCAGACAACATGAGGGATTTCTGAACATAGCACGCATGAGCTGTAAAGCTCTGACACAGGACATTTCAACCCAGGATAGGTTTATTTTTTCCCTAGCGTGCATTTGTCCCGCTGTTTTTTTGAACCCACGTAAGACGACAGGGCATTCGCAGAGCATTAAGCTCCTTCTACAGCCACAGAAGCTGCCAGACCCACTAGAAAGTCAACCAGAAGCTCAACCAGCACCTCCAAGGAAGCATCTCCATGTGCTTGCCTGTTGTTATCTGCTTCCCGCAGTGTCTGCCCTGCAGCCCCTGCTGCCAACAGGCTTTTGGACTCACAGACCTTCAGTTTGACCCAGGACAGCTGTATTTGTTCTTGTCTATTCAATGCTGTCTAGATGTCTGATGGATTTTTCTCCCTGCACTGATCTTAACCAGATTGCAGCTTCCTTGGAGAATAAGCTGTTCATAAATGGGGCTCTTGGCTGCTTCCTATTTTTAGATTCTGGTTTACTTCAAATTATTTTGGCAGTATCTTCATATGAGCGTTTTATGCTAGCCATGGAGATGACAGAGGGCTTGAAATGGAGCTGCACTCCAAGAACTCATTAGTTTGAGATACAGCATCGGTGTCACAGCAGCTTGGGAACCAGTATTATAATGTCTGTCAGGTCCAAAGTTTCTATTTTAGTGAATTATGTTTAAAATACTTCAAACCAAGTTCTCGTAACTCACAGCTGTGCAAAGCCATTGACACCAAACATGCCCCAGAAAGCCCTACGAGCCTGGTTATGCGTCAGGGCTGCGTTTGAATCCTCGTGCAAGGGTCCTACTTGCTTCACTCGCTCTGTGCGATTCCATGCAGACAGCCTCCTGCGAAACCAGGATCTCCATAAGGACAACATCCAAGAAAGAGGGCCCTCTATCGCCACACGGGAACGAGCAAACACACGAGGAAGGAGCAGGAGGGATCTGGGTGTCTCATTCAGGCACCCATCAAGCTACAAGCAGCCAGCACCCACACCCAGCAGCAATCGGCTCAACCCGGAATGCTCCTTAACCAGCCTCTTTCCTTACAAAGGCCAGCTACTGCCCAACGAGCTGCTCAGCATCTACTATTATAAACAAGTGCATAGAAAAACCAAGTGGTTTTTTGTTCAAGTGATAAACCTTGTTTTGCATATTAGTCCATTCTCCAGGGCTCTGGCTAAGTGATGTAGCCACAGCTGCGTGTAGTGTTGGTGGGTGTAAGGTCTCTCCAGGGCAGCGACATTAAAGCCCAGCAGTGCAGAGAGGTTTTGGGATGGAGCTTTTACCAGAGGCACCCGCTCATGTCTCCCTCCAGAGGGGCCTCGGGTCTGCCGTGAGCGGGAGCCGCAGCCCACGTGACGTGAACGAAGCGCGCGTGAATTTGAGAGTAACTGCATAGGTTATGAAGTTAAAAACACCGCAAAGAAAACCTGCACCAAGTCCCAGAAGGTCTCAGTTCTCAAAAGGGCCCTCCAAAGGAATTGAGGTTTGAGAATAGGATAGGCTTAAGAAAAAGAGTAATAAGATTTGGGGTTGGTTTTTTGTTTTTTTTGTTTTTTTTTTTTTTTTTTTTTTTTTTTAAGTTCTCCATCAGTGCTAAGAACAAACTGCTTTAAAATCAAGCTAGAATGAACACAGACTAAGACAAGATCAATGGATACATAGCTCGGGGTGGCGTTAAGCGGTCTCCCCGGGACCAGGACAGGTTGTGTCTCCCCGCCATACGTTGCCTTTCTACGGGCAATACCGAGTACCCTAAAGCAGAGTCCCAACTCACGCACTGGGGCTGAACACAGGCTCCATCCCACAGCGCCTGCTGTGCCCTGCGTGTGCCATGCTTCGTCTTGCCCATGCTGGGCACCTGCCAGGATTTGGGCTGTTTGTCTGCTTTCTCCAGTAAAGAGCTCAAGCAGGGCAATTGCACGCTAGCAAGGAGCCAGCCCAGTCCCTCACACCCTGCTAAGCCCCGGGGCTGCAGGGCCCCACACGGGTGCCGGTATTTCAGGGCTGGAGCAAGGTGCTGGTGGAGAATTACATGGAGGGATGGGGTGGTCTGAGCTCTTGTGCTGTTGGCAGCTCATGGGGTCTCACTCCCTCCAAAGCCACGTGGCTCCCAAAGGGCTCCGCTTGTGCCGTGGGGTGACAGCAACCTCGATACACGTTCAGAGCAGTCAAGTGTATAGTAGTGAGAGCCAAACCCACAGCAAACACCACAGGCTTAAAGAAACGTAAATATTTTTATTAAAGCTCCCCTAAAGGTTTTTCTTTTTCAACCAGACAAGAATCCAGCCTCATTTGGGAACTCCCAAAGCCACAACTTTATACAGCAATGAAGCAGCACTGATGTGAACTCCTGGCAATGAGTTAACTTACGCTGCTAGTTATCGTTGCCCTGCACTTGAAGATATTTTCCCATCAACATAAATCCAAAGCCAACTGATGCAGATTTGGGGTGAAGTTGCACAAGACAGCCTACTCAGCCCCACAGCCTGCCTGTGAGAGGGGAGAGGACCTTCTCTCTGCACCTTCCTGCTCCTGGGTGCCATCCAGCCTCCTCCCTTGCGCTCAGCAGGTTTTTAAGCACAGCCTGGGATGCAATCCAGCAGAGCTGAATGGTTTTCTGAGAGCAAATCAAAGCAACTCAGAGTAATGGGTCCAGTGCGCTGGACCCAGCATGTGGGACTAGGGGAGGGATGGAGTTAGCGGGTGGTGAGCTCTTCATGAGATGATTAAGCAGATCCCACACAGCGCTATACGTGGAATATCCACTACCCATCACCTAACCACTGCTGCCTCTTCAGCAGGAAGAAACTGAGCACAAAAGACATGCAGGACCAGTCAGTGTGCTGGGGAGGTCACTGGCACTCATGTTTTCACAGCTCCTTTTATGCCCATAGAAGCACATTTGTGTGTACTCTGCCCAAGGCGATCGTACACGCACAGCATGGCATCTGCTCCGGGAACGCCGCGTAAACGCGTGTCATTTTTAGTGCTCTCCCAAAATTAAATAAATGCAGAACACATTCTCTCTTGGCTTTAACCCCTCCACAAAAAACAAGCAGCTGCTGCTTCGTTTCTCTCAAAAACAACTGCAGATGCATAAGAATATTTATAAACAGAAAATAACTAAAAGAAACAAAAAACGTGCACAGCTAACGATATTGTAACAGCAGGGCATGTGGAGGTTTGCAGAGCGCGTGCCCCCAGTAAGTAGCTCCAGGCTCTCGAGAGCACAGAGAGCAGCCTCTCCCTGCACGGCATGCTTGCAGAGCGTGCCTCCCGCAGGGATTTGCTCCTGTAGGAAGCCAGAATGTTTCGGGGTTCCCCCCCCTTTTCTAAAAAGCATATTATTCTCCCTTATCCCCTCAGGAGAAGTCTCATTTGTGGCGCTTTTGTACATCCTCCACACAGCACTGTGCTTCAAAAAAATAGTAGAGGTCCAATATCAGTGCCTGTCTCAGTCCTTTTATATTATTCCGGCAGCAAAAGGAGAATTTTAAAGAAAGAGACCCCTCTCACTGTCCTCTGCCACCTCTGTCACCGCAGGAGGTTTGGTCACAGTGCTGCGAGCATCACCCCCACGTCGAGGATAACGAGGAGGAACGTGACCCACAGGGTGTAGCACTAGACCGACACCCCACAAGTTAGTATCTCCTTTTGCCAAGTCATCAACCAGTGAACTACATCTGCACAATTACTAACCAATTTTTTAAAATAAGTTTTTCCAATTATTTTCCCCACCACCTTTCCCAAGATTACCACCCACCTCTCCTCCAAGTGGACTGGCCCCAAGCAGCCCCCTCCCCAGCCAAGTGGATACTCTGATGCTATGGAACAGATTGGAAAAACCCTAAACCCAGCTGCAGCTATCTTATCTGGCCACTGGAGCCTCGTTAGGATTTACTAAGTGCTAGCATCTGACATCAGGCCAATAAAATAAAGCACATTAAGGCAACTGTTGCACTAAGCCAGTTGGTGTTGGAAGGTGTGCAATCTAATTTAGTAAGCAAGATTATTTGCACTGAGGGGAGTTTACTCTTGAAACACATATAGCGTTACGCTTTCCCCCCTGGAGATCAAGCACAGACGCGTGTCCGGGCTAAGACCAGTCAGCACAGAGCAAGCCTTCGGGGACAAAGTCCCCCATGTCTCATAGAATCGTTTAGGTTGGAAAAGACCTTTAAGATCATCAAGTCCAACGTTAACCTGGCCCTGCCAAGTCCACCACTACACCACGTCCCTAAGCACCACATCTACACGTCTTTTAAACACCCCCAAGGATGGTGACTCAACCACTTCCCCGGGCAGCCTGTTCCAGTGCTTGACAGCCCTTTCGGTGAAGGAATTTTTCCTAATACCCAATCTAAACCTCCCCGGCACAACTTGAGGCTGTTTCCTCTCATCCTATCGCTTGTTATTTGGGAGAAGAGACCGACCCGCCTGGCTACAACCTCCTTTTGGGTAGCTGTAGAGAGTGATTATGTCTCCCCTCAGCCTCCTCTTCTCCAGGCTAAAGAACCCCAGTTCCCTCAGCCGCTCCTCAATAAGACTTGTGCTCTAGACCCCTCACCAGCCTCGTTGCCCTTCTCTGGACATGCTCCAGCAGCTCAGTGTCCTTCTTGTAGTGAGCGGCCCAAACCTGAACACAGCAATTTGAGGTGCGACCTCACCAGTGCCGAGCACAGGGGCACGATCACTGCCCTAGTCCTGCTGGCCACGCTACTTCTGATACAGGATGCCGTTGGCCTTCTTGGCCACCTGGGCACGCTGCCAGCTCATGTCCAGCCGGCTGTCGACCAACACCCCCAGGTCCTTTTCCACTGGGCAGCTTTCGAGCCACTCTTCCCCAAGCCTGTAGCGTTGCGTGGGGTTGTCGTGACCCAAGCGCAGGACCCGGCACTGAGCCTTGCTGAACCTTGCTGCGTGCATCCCGCTGCCTGCGCAGGGATAAGCTGCACACCGCAGCAGTGGCTCAGCTCAGAAGCAGCTTTGCTCAAGCCATCTCTAGAATTGGGCCAACACCACATGCTGAAACAGTCAACATGTTAGCGAAAGGTTAATTTGTTATATTAACTTAACCCCCCCACCTTTTTTTTTTTTTTTTTTTTTTTTT
>WAAD01017529.1:153250-186039 GCA_013389945.1 Fregata magnificens
CCACGCGGGGCGTGGCGGGGAGGCGGGACCGACCCGTCCCGGGGGGAGCTTTAGCACGGATTTTCCCCTAAACACTTTTACCCGTGGGTTTCAGAGCGACCGCTCGCAGTACTTTGGTGCGGTCAAAGCCTCCGCTTCCCGCGCCTTCATCCTCCGGAGCGGAAAGAAAACGATGTAATAGGTCGATAAACGTGTAGTCGCGACCGTTTTTATTCCCCGCAAGCGGTATGTCGAAGGAGAAAAGAGAAAATTTCAAGAAAAGAGTCAGGTTGGGTTTAAAGCAGTTTGGGAATCGCTTGGCCAATGCACCCCGGCATCACTGTGTCTTTGCGGGGGGCTCTGGGGCAGCTCCAGGCGCAGCAGAGCATCCCTGCTTCCCAGTGGTACAGCCAAATCGGTGACCGTCAGAGCACCCAGAAGATGTCCACGCTGCAGAGGGTGTTTAATGTGAGCAGCGGCAGCTCGGAGGTGGGATGGGTGGGCGGCACAGCTGCTCAGCATCTCCCCCGAAAGCTGAGAGCAAAACTCAAAATGCCTGGGCTTGGGAAAGCTCCCTCTCTTCCTGGAAAGGGCTGGGCTGGAATATCCCACTTCAAAAAAGGACCTAACAAAGGATTCATTGTTTGAAAAGTCCAGTTTCATCAAGTTACCTTCTTGTTGCTCGGTTTCTGTGACTTTGATTTACGTGCTATTTGCTGTGAAGTCTCTTTGCATGCGTTTGCTTGTGCCACGGGAAGGTTTGTGTGACCATCTCACGGCCGGGCTGGTGTTAGCCAGGAGGCTTTGGTCTGGGACAGGGGTGGGAGCTGAGGCTTTTAAACACGCTCCCAAGCTATGCTGCAGCCTTGCAATTTAGCAACAGGAATACAGTGAGCGTACTGTGTTACGAACCCAAAACACAATAACCTTTGTTTGCTTTGCTAGAAAGGTGCCTACGGAGGAGCAGTTCAGCTGCAGCTGGTACCAGCAGAGCTTTCACCCGTGCTCTTTGTTCCACGTGAGCGCGTGCCTCCACCGAGAGAGGCTATAAAAGCTGACTTTTGTCTGTGCAACTGGTGATGAATCATACCTCCTCATTCCTGTATGATATCACCGAGCCTGCAGAAGCCTGGGAGTAGGCTGGCCTGAGGTTTTCTTGCTTGCATTAGAAAATCCACCCAGCCAAACACTGAAATTTGTCTTGCAGAGAGCTGGAGGACTAGTTTATGTCCCACCTCTCCTGCTCTCGCTGTTCAGTGACGAGGAGCACTTCCCCAAAGGACTGAGTTAAAGACGTGCATAAATGCAGTGTGTTGGCACTGGCATCTCCTTCCTCTTAGGAGGGAAAAGAAAAAAATCTTTTCTGTAAGAGAAACTAAGTTTGCTGGAAAACAGCAACAATAAAAACAGAGAAAAGGAAAAGAGCAGAGAAAAAAATGGAGACTGCAGCTCTATGGAGTCAAACATTTTCCACTGGCATTCATCAGGGCTTCATTACCGGGTGGTTTCTAAATTGCACTCAGGCTGTGAGTGGCAGGCTCTGCTGCGTGGCAAACCATCGGGGTTTTCAAAGTAATTTGCTGGCATAGGAAATAAATGATCAAAACACAGAAATCCCCACTATTAAAGTATTCATTTCAAAAGCTGATGGGAAAGCTGCTGGCTCCGAGGCACTTTCTCTTCAAGGCCTTTTGAATGCTCAGCCTAGGCTACCCCTCATGTAACTAAAGGCTTGTGGAAAACTTAACCCACATAAAATACAATTAGAATTAGCCAAATTGGTATAAACTTGTGGGTGTGCTTATTCCAAATGAGACTACATTTCAAAATACATTAAACTCAGCTGAAGTAGAGGCAGTTTTACTCTGAATAAAAGTATCTGCAGCTGAATTGCTCCTGATGGAAAGTGTCCACATGTAGAGCAGCCCTCAGATTTCAGAACCGCATCAGGAATTAATTTCGCACCCCTCTATCAGCGATAGAAGTTTTTTTCCCAAGATTTGGGGAATAAGAACATTAGATAAAGAACTCCACATTTCACAGGTGCCTCATTTTCCTTCAGTTGCTCACACACCTTTTCACATGTGCTTTCTTTGAGCAAAGCCTATACAGTGTTGCAGCCTGCAGAGGACCCAGTCGTACTCTTACTTCAGTCAACCAAAGTGGGCTCATAAATTTTTTTTTTGGTCTTTGATAACTTGAGAATTTTTAAATTATGTTTTAAGTCATTTCCAAAAACTCATTGGAGTTCTACTTCTGGAACAGAAATCAACAGAGGCAACAGAAGATGATGTGAACCTTGCTGTGGGAGCGAGCCTTAACACCCAGCTAAAATACCGTATCTCCAACATGCTCATTCTTCTGCCGAGAGCTGAAACCCTATAGTGAGCTCTGACAAAGATCACACATTATGCAAAAGAGAGGTCAAACGTGTTCATGAATTCAATCTCATCACTCCATTCCCTTTATCTACACCCCCTCCCCCCAATATTTTCCTCGGTGTTTGTTTCCAGTATTTTTCCACCCCAAAGTCTTATCACCTCTTTGTTTCTTTTTTGAATATTCCATTCTGGCTCTCCTTTGCCGCTGGTGACACTCTCGGTTTCCTTCCTTTGTTATCACAGACCGACTGGGTAAACTGCGGATATCCAGCTCAGTGTCCCATTTTGAATGAGCATTCAGGTTTTCCATTTGCCACCCTCCCAATGTCTAGCAGAGGCCCCGTGCTTATCTGGGAGGCCCTATAATGACCCCCCAATGCTGTTTTTGAACATCTGCCCACATGAGAATGAATTCAAGCATCGTTATGGCTTGATAGTTCTTCTCCAAGTCAGGAGATTTTCTTGCTCTACAAATTGCCTTCTTCTGGACTGTGGCCGTTTCTCCTTAGAGCGGTTTCAGGAGGCTGAAGTTAGCCATGAGCCCTCTATAGCAGCAGGGTGGGCCTAGTGGAAGTAGAAACGAGATCCTCTGATATTTTCACATCAGTTCAAGGGTGATAAGTTGATGTGTGGGTTGCTACGAACATTTTCTTCAGTGTTTTCCTTCTTATTAGGATAGAAGTTAGTCATTCATAAATTGCTTGATAGACACAATTTGATTATCGGTCAGTGATAAACCGCTGTCCTCTTTGCACTGTCCCCAGACCCTTCAAGAAACATTTTATCTTTAGACAGTGAAAAAAATACCTGATAAACCTTGTAAGTTCAATAAATGGCTACATTTGTCAGAGAGCTCTGCAAAAGGCTCCCTAAGATAAAGCTTCTTTGTTTTTCAGAGCTTCAGGTAGAATTCAGCTGCTCTGTAGATGGATGGGGTTTTTTAGGCGAGAACCTAAAAATCTCTACCCGTACAACTCTGCTTGCTAGAGCAGCGTCATCTTGCTTGGTTGCATACACCTCACCTTGACAAGTTGCTCAGCGTATCATCATGCACTTCCTGCTTTATTCCTGGCAGGCACACCTTGGGTTTTGAAGTGACTTCATGACATTCATGTGGCACTTATGACTTCCCTAAACCAGCAGCATCTTCTAGTAGAACCACCCAAATGTTTGCAGAGTCCCCGGCATGACTGCTGGCACCTCTATTATCTGGTAGTTACGCTGCTACCTCTCAATTTCTAGGCGGAATATGTTTCTCTGCATGATTAACTGTTCAACAAGGATGTGTGACCTGTAACTGGGAATATTCTGGGAATTACAGTTTTCACTCATTCATCAGTCATAGAATCATAGAATCATAGAATCAGAGAATCATAGAATCATTAAGGTTGGAAAAGACCTCTAAGATCATCAAGTCCAACCATCAACTAACACCACCATGACTCCTAAACCAGGCCCTGGAGTGCCACGTCTACACCTTTTTTGAACGCCTCCAGGGCTGACGACTCCACCACCTCTCTGGGCAGCCTGTTCCAATGCCTAACCGCTCTTTCGGTAAAGAAATTCTTCCTGATGTCCAATCTAAACCTCCCCTGATGCAACTTGAGGCCATTTCCTCTCGTCCTATCGCTAGTTTCTTGGGAGAAGAGTCCAACACCCGCTTCACTACAACCTCCTTTCAGGTAGTTGTAGAGAGCGAGAAGGTCTCCCCTCAGCCTCCTCTTCTCCAAACTAGACAGCCCCAGTTCTCTCAGCTGCTCCTCATAAGACTTGTTTTCTAGACCCTAATGCCTAATGCCTAATTTACCTTCTAGAACGGGCACATTTGGAAATCTAATCCAGTACATTGATGGAATGGCGTCTGAAGAAGACAAAGTTAACAGTCAGACATTTTTTGGCTGAAGACATAGATTAAAAGGGCATCTGAAGTGTGGGAAGGTGATTATTTGGTACTAGTACAAATGATTAAACTGCAAGAAGTTTTAATAAGGGTTCATTTGGCAGGTCCCTACTTCGTAAAGAAAGCTCTTGAGAAAAGCATTAACTGAACTTCTGTTGCATTCACGTGCCTTCGGGTGAAGAGAGGTCTGTAACACATTTATATTACAAAGACGCCTCTCCTCATATTCCTGCATAACACAGAGATGGCCTTTATCAATAGTCAGTTCTCAGTGGAGTCCACGCGATGCCTGTTCCCCTTCCCTGGTCCTTCTCCCGCTGCCTGAATCCTTGGACATCCCCCCGAGCCAGACCGTGTGCCAGAGCTGGGCACGGCACAGCTACAAGCAAGAGGGGACCTGGAGCAAGGCAGCCAAGTGGCAGAGGGGACTCGTGACTAACCAGCCCAAAGACATCCTTCCTTTATACACTAGAAAGTGCAGCTCCCCATATTGCTCATTGAAGTAGCAAACTCCTATATGATGAAAAGTTCATTTTGAAGTAACATTCGTCAAGTTCAGAAATACTTCTTGCAGGTTGTTTACCCAGAGGTTCCAGATGGATGACCTCTCTGAAAGAGCTCTTATTGCACGGACGTCTAATGTAACAAACGTAAAATTCCACACTCCGGTTAATTTTATCACCTGAGAATTTAAATACTTCTGTCATTAAGGTAAGGAAAATATTTTTATAGCCCCTCTGTTTCAACTCACGGTGGTTACCCAAGGCACAAGATCTTTCTCTTTCAGTGTAGCCGCTGTTGGAATTGTTTTGAACTAATGTACATATGTGTTTCATAGGATGCACTTTTTAATCCATAAAAGCATCCATATTTAATTTTTAAATGAAGGTGGGAATCTAAGATAGTTCCTTGGCTGCAGAGTGAAACAATCAATAACGCCCCTTTGTGAACAGTTTAATAGAGACATTTGACTTCTTTTAAAAGTAGCCTTTAAGCACCAAACTAGATGTCACCTTATGGGTTCGGTTTCAGATTCAGTGGCTCATGGTTTGTGTTTGAGACTCATTTGTGGTGAATGTTCAGTTGTATGTTCTAAGGCCGGTTGTTCCTCTTAGTATTTGTGATTGGAAACGGTCCCTGGAAGTGATGCTGGTCACATGAATTCAAAATTCTTGCGGGAGTAAAGACTCCAAGCGATGTTTCATGGCATTTGTGCAATTTGCCCTCCCAGTAGTCAGCGTTTCTCAGAGTATAACCTCTTTTCCTTTCTTACATTAATCAGTAGTCCTCGACAGTTTCATCTTAATTTCCATTTCCGTTGCCTAAATGAGTCCTTTCTGGTGCCTTCCTAACCCGATGGGATTCACATACAACAGATTCTTAAGGGTTTCAGTTTATGTCCTTATTTAATAGTTAAAAAAATCCAAAATATCCGAAAAACCAACATCCTGTGAAAACAGTTAATTTTGAAACTCATTATTTGGATTAAGTCCAGGTAAATCTCACCCCTATGGCAGACTTAACTGCAGGTCTCCAAAGGATTACTTAATTTATAAGCTTTGCAGGACCTCTCAGATCTGAGTTATTATTTTGGCTTTTGAAAGTTCCTTGGCAGATGCCCAAGTGTTGGGAGCTGCCATTCCGAATTCTATTGAATTCATTTGTTTGTCTAAATCATTTCTAAAAAGTTTATCTCGTGGAACTAAGCGTCCCACAGAGAAAAATCCAGCTGTGATAGAAATCATTAGGATAATGAAAGAAATCTCATTGGTCCAGTAGAATTTCTTGTTCTGTAATTGCCTTCAGGTGGAGCGGACTGCTGCCTCCCAAGGCTTTCTAGCTTTGTAGGATTGCTACGGAGAAATCTGTACGCAAGAAGCTGTACTGTGCAAGGTCAGTTCTATCTTTGATTCCCTTAAACAATGTGCAGCAGATGCAGATTCACAGTAAGGACCAAGGTAAATCCTTTGTCTTTGTAAAATGTATTCAGAGGGTAAAAAGCAGCAGGGCCTGACCCAAAATGCAGTTTATTCTTATGTTCTGGCAAATATTAAAGAGACAATTTTTACACATTATTCTAGTCCTTGCTCATCAGACCAGCCATTTACCAGAACTTCATGTGGCTAGGGTTTTGCAACCCTCTGAACAGCAAGGATAAATCCCTACATCACAAACATTGCAGACTAAACACAAGATAAGAGCCAGCAGATGGATTTCCCAAGGGGGAACACCGGGAAGCAACGACAAAGCGTGGTCGGCTCATGTCGGAGCACAGCAGCAGCCTGTTCTTGATAGCGGGCAACTTCAAGGAAGGCTGTGGAGAAGGACAAGGCAGCTCATCAGGGTTCATGGAAAGCTCACAAGATGTTCCATCATACTGTTTACAAACGAAACAGTCTTTTTGTATTCCCTGCTTCCTATCAGTTTTGCTGAAAAATGAATTGGCTCGATGTTCACCCCATTCTCAGTCCCACTTTCCATCTCAGGCGGCAGAGCAAACAGATGAGCAAGTGCCTGTTAGCTCAGGTCTAATCTAATCCCGGTCTCTAATCCCCAGACTGAGATTAACCTGATGACGAGCCCAGACAGCACGAAGCAGGCAGGTGGGGACCCTGTCACCGCCGGCACCGTCCCGCTGCCGGGCCACTGCCAGCTGCCTCACCGGAGGGGATGCTCGGTTTCTTTTCATCTCACCTGTGAGGTTGCAAGCCTGGAATATATTGACCAGATGCGAGGAGCTGGTCTGTTTGCTTTGAGGGTGCATGACCTCCTCCCCACGGCTTCAGCTGCTGCCCTGGTGCTGACAGCGAGGGCAGGATTAACCCCGGCTCTTCCTCTACATGAGCTGTAACCTCTTCGCAGGCACGGCCATGTGACCGATGAGCAGCAGTTGAGAAAATAAGAAGAAATATTGGCATAATATTGTAAGCAGAAGATGAGATTACAAGTGATCTGCTTTTTCTGTAAGGCTAATTGTTCCCATTATGGGATTAAACTGATTGATTTCCCGTCAGAAACGGTGCCTGGAAGAACAAAGTCAAAACCTCTGGTATAATGTGAGTCACTTCACCAAGCAGCTAAACACTGAGCTTTTGTATTTTTTTCTTGTGAAATCATGACAGATGTCAGCTGTTGGTATATTCTGCAAACAAATTTGGTACATTTTTAGTATCATTATTTTGTACAGTAGAAACCAAGCAATTGTGCCTATTCAGCAGAGGAGGTCCCCAGCTTTTCTCTGGGATTCCAACATTTATCACCCTAACTCTGGACTCCGTTGATAGTGACGCTTCCTTTTTTGGGGTGTTGTACAGCTCCAGAATGCAGACAACTGGAGAAAATTCAGCTGAATGTTCCCAATTTATGCAGGTCAAGGAAAGTTTGCCTTTTATCGTTCGGAGATAAGTACAGCAAACTAACTGTTTTTGAAAGGCTGAGTTCCACAGATGCCGGTATTAAGCCTCAGTAATCAGAAAGGTTTCTGTAGGTGGGTTTCGTCGAAGCTTCCCCATTCATTTCAGAATGTCCCGCAGCCTTACACTGATAGGGACAGAGGGACAAACAGTATGCTAAAAAATGGGGGGATAAGCCTTGTGATATCTAATCCCTGTGCGTTCTGCCAGAATTCATTTAGCCCAGTTCATCAGCTGCTGTCTCGCCCCATGCTAAGGCATTCACACTGTGCCGAGGGTATCCGATACGCTGCCCCAGGGAGAATCCGCAGTGAGCAGTCCTCACCCAGTGTAAAAGGCTGCACCCTGCAACATCTAAACTGCACGACAAGGGCAAAGCAACGCCGATAAAATTGCTTAGGGCGCGAGAACAGGACATAAGGCACACAGTTCAGCTCAGTACTTAGCGTAGATGCTTTCTCCGTCCACTCAGGCTGTTCTTCATCATTTATAGGACTTTTGCAGAAGTTATCTACGGAGGCACAAGCACCTTCATACCACGGGTGAAAACTACTAATACACAGTGAATGACAGCATCACTTCGTATTGCCTTGGAGGAGCTGAAGGAAACATCCCCTAGAATTAAATGGAAAATGCAGAGCATATTTGGTGGTGTTTATCCTGGATGTGAGAGGCGTGTTTAACAATTCGAACTCTCCCCATTTCCTGAGTTCATGGGATTGCTGGAGGAGGATTTCCAAAAATCTTCTGAAAAATATTTTGCTTGAACTTTGAGGTGAAACGCTATGAGGTGCTCAAGCTAGACAGAAGAATAAGCATTCATCATCCATAAGCATTAAATGAAGAAACTCAGTCACAGTAATATTAAGTGAAGAAACTCCCTACTGACGTCATGGGCTTTAGCTCAGCCCTGATTTTTTATTATTGTAAAGAGACAGATGGACTAAGCCTTCCTCTTGCTACCAGCGCCTGCAGGCCAGAATTAAGACACTTTGGTGTCCAATTCCTGCCATTTCTGGGAATGAATCTCCTGGGCACCAAGTGAGACTAAAAGCAGTCAAATAACATGCAAATATAATATTCCAGATTGCCGTAAAAATTCAAGATTGGTCTTTTGAATTACTCTGTCTCTTATCTTATTTCTCTCTTAATACTCCCCAAATTCGTATTTGTGCACCCAGATTACACAGACGTAACAGCACAAATTCCGAAACCCTGAATACAGGCAGTAACTTTACCGAGTGGGGAAAAAATAAAAGTAATTGCCAGTATTTGTATTCTAGCACATAAGCAGGAATTCATAAATGCTTGCAGGAATGTAACATATCAACCTCCTTAAACAGCCATATCCTGTTTCTTTTGTTTCCTTCTCTGCTTTTGCAGTGACTGTTGCTACAACACCATCCATCACTGCTCCTTTCATCTGTCAGGCCCTCCAGCCGCCCGCCTACAGCTCCGTACCTGCCCCCTCAGGTCTGAGCTGTCTGGATTTCCCCCGTGTTTGTCCTTTTAGGGTGTAGATGCCCATCCTTTTCAGCTCGAGCTGTGTGGGCGATGAAGTTATCCCCTCCGGTTCCTCAGCACCCTTCCCATACCTGCTCGGCTGGTTGCATGAATAGGTTTCAGTCAAACAAGATTAGATTTAGCAGGTTTCGTCGTAGGGCATTCTTACTGGGACTGAAATGACGGTTAAGATGGGCATGGTCTAGGCTGAGACCGAGAACGTGGTGGCTGCAGTCAGAGGACAACGCACATCGGCATCCCTGTTCAGAGAAGTTCAAGCACATCTTTGTCCATCCCTTTCCTCTGGTATCATTAGGTTCCTGACACATAATTATGTGGCTGATAAGCTGCAGGCTCCTGCCACTGAAGATGCTCCTCTGGTCTCTTCAGAGCGTTGCGCTAGGTTACCTTCTGGGGCGTATTCCCTGAAGAAACTAATTCTGCACAAATGGTAATTTAATTTTCTTTTTCCCCTCATTCCAAGCATGCAGTTACTCAGACGTGGAAAAGCTGAGCCTGAAACAAACGTTTAAAGTACTTTGAAGGATATGTCATTACTAAGAGAAATAGGTCTGACATTTACTGGAGCGCAAGGAAGTGGAGAGAAAGAAATGTGTTAGAAGCTGCATTGGCCAGGCCAAAGTTCTGCCTTCGGCTGCATCTGGGCAACTCATTTAGGTTGAGAGCACTGCGTTACATGATTTGGAGTAGAATTTGCCCTCAGAATTTAAATAAAATAAATGATATTTAAGAACCTGCAAGGCTGTTTTAGGTGATTTTGTACGAAAACGTGTCTAACAGCATTGAAAACTTTGATCCAATATTCAGTGACATCAATAGAAAAGCTCCCACCAGTGATGGCAGGAATGTTGTTTCAACGGGCAGCTTGGCCGTTATCCCGAGTGTTTAGTGGGCATTAGGATAATCAGCAATTCCACCTAATGAAGAGTCGGATCTCACTACTTTTTTTAACACATGCAGCCCCTTATGTTCTTCAGGCTTTTTCTGGCTTTCTTAGGAAAGGGTATGACCTGACTATGGAGTAAAGATGCCTTATGTTCTGAAAAAATAGCAAAAACCACTTAAAATTCAAGGAGCATGGAAAGCAAATGTTACGAACATTTCAAGTATTTGTCTGCTTCAAGCGCAATATTACGTTATGGTAGTGAATCTATATCTGAACTTTATTATTAAGAAAATAACTCTCATTTGCTTCTCTAACCGAGGCATTTAAGGACCTTTTGCAAACATTATCTCCAAATTTGTCCTCGCAGACAAGATAAATAATGTTTCTAACAAATGAGTGAGACCGTGGCATCAAATGGTTAAATAACTAGTTCCAAGACAAACAGGCAGCTCGTGCTAGAAATTGTACCCGATCTTCTAATTCACGCTGCTGTGGTTTAAGCAAAAGATGGATGTGTCTGGAAAACCCATGCGGGACCGAGGGTCCTCTTCTGTCCCATCGTTTGCCCCGAGGTCCCATCTGCATACACCAACAGTTAGCAGGAGAAGCTAATGGTATTCCACCAAAAGGAAATGATTGCATCTTTTAAAGATATCATCCAAAATAACACTCGGTTGCCAAAGAATGTGGTATTTTTATGGATGTTTGGGAATGCAAGGTGAGGTGTCACAAGATCAAACAAATCCTAGCAATTCTGGGGGCTCATAAAATGTGCAGGAAGGATGATTTGTTCAGCCTTTTTAATTCCTCTGTGCCTCTTTGAAGATTTAATATGTTTTTTCGGTTGGCTTTAAACCTTAATGGTGCTCTAAAGCTCGTTATTTTTTCTCAGCAGCAGTAATGTAGATCTATTGATGGTTCTGCTGAGTGTGCCCAGTGGCGGCTCGCGGGCCGGCTGCCCCTGCCGCGCGGCCGCGCAGCACCGTGGCATTGCCTCTGCTTGCCTGTTTTCAGGAAAAACTCATCAGGCCCAAGTTGCGTAGTTTTTCTTTAGTTCACCCCAAGAACCATTCACTGCTTCTTTCAGTATCTTAATTTCAGCACTACTTTTACAGCAATCAGTGTCACTGCCGGGGGAGAGAGAATACAAATACTTGGCGCAGGTCAATATTTACTTTTCTGTTTTCATGGACGCGGAGTCGATTGTGCCTGTTCAGAATGTCTCGGGAGAAGCATGAATAGTTTAAACATGTGTTCAAGGAAGCTTTTTAGTTTATGGATCCCCAGGTATTTTTCCAAGTTGTGCTTTTGTAGAATTTCCTAAATAGATGTACTGTTTTTCTTCTAAAAGAGACTGAAAAAATAATTCTGGACAGAAGAATAGACCATATTTTGCGAAGGAAGTGAAATTGCTGAGTTACTGCTATGGGCAGCCCAGCATGGCTCCAGCCCCTCGCCCACCTTCCTGGGGGCTCCCACACGTGGCCCCTCTGTCCGGCTCCCACAGGAGGCACAGCCTGGCCATGCCACGGCCACGGGGAGCATCCCTCCGGGACAGCACGGCCAACCTCTTCACACCTTTCAAGTATGTGTCAAGTGAGTATTTCTCAAATCCTCTTCACCAGAGGTCAATGTAACCTTCTGGGGGAAATAAAAATTCGTTGGATTTCTTGTGTAACATTGGTGCGATGGTTTTGATTTACAACCAAATAAAGAAGTTACTTTGGGAGTTGTGTTTTTCCCCGTTTCACTCGTATGCAGAAACGTGTGTATCGGTTTGGTTGGGTTTTGGCAGCAGTTTCGCAGATTGCTTTGGGATGTCTCCAGTGGTTGGTGGCCCAAAGGTGGCGAAGCAGCAGAGTCAGGAACGGGGAGCGCTGTGGGACGGGTGCTGGGTGATGCACCTGGCCTGGGAACGTCTGCTCCTGGCCCTGCTCTGCTCATCCCCAACGGATGCTCATCATGAAGGCTTGATTAGAGAAAGGTTTTACAGTTACACAGTTATTTTGTGTTGGCTAACTCAGTCTGGGAGTGTAGTGCAGATGTAGCTGTGGGAGCCCAGGCTGTGGCTTTTGTATGTGCTACAAGCTTCACCCACACTTGCCTTTCAGAAACGCAGTCATTAGTGTATGCTGGCCAACACGCACTAACAAAACACCTTGAAGAATCACAGGGCACGTGAGGCTGGACTGGACCTCCGGAGGCCATCATACCTAAGCTCCGGCTCAAAGAAGGGCCAGCTCTGTAGTTAGATCCCCTTTCCAAGTCAGATGGGGTCTGACGAACTGACGAAGGAGAGATGTGTAGTGCTCTTGAAATGCCACAGAAACCTCAAGCATCTTGGTGGTTCTTAAACTAAAGCTGGGATGGAGCAGGCGCGTAGCTGTGTTCAACAGCAGAGAGGTTTCTCTGCATCTCGCAGTCACTGAGCATCAACTGCTGATGACTCATTTGGAAATGATTTGTTGGCAGCGTGTCCCCGTCCAGCACGCAGCCTCCATCCGACTGTTCCTGCGGACCCCCGTGCTGCACACTCCGTTTCCGTGCTGTCGGGCAGGGATGAAACCCAGCTGACAACAATAGATACCAGGGAAAAAAATCCCTAAGAGTTTCTGATCCTGTAAGGGATTTGACAAAGGAAATAGTGGAAGTCCCTTTGCTGAACTTGGCAAAAAAAGTTTGGACAGTGCTGTCAGGAAAATATTCTTCACTGAATGAGTGAGGCAGCTTATTAGGTCTTTTCTCTATTTCTGTGACTATGAAGACAGAATTAATGAGTAAGAGGCCATTCCGGCCGGTGTCCAACTGAATAGTTACAACATGCTTAGGGAAGCACACTGTTTCTTTCCTTTTGGACAATCAAACATGGTATTTTTAGTCCCGGACAGAGCTTTCTCCTCTGTAATCATGTAAGGTTCCTGTTAGCTCATCAGATTGGGTTGCCCACTGTAAAAAGCTAAAAAGAGAGAAAATTGCACACCCCATTAGGTCTGAGCATCAGCTCGAGGCGGGACGATGGGGAGAGACTTTCTGCTGCTGAATTGCACCCAAGCGGTGGAGCAGGCAGGATGCAGAAGCCCAAACAAACCACAAAGTCTGATTCTGGTTTGAACTGAACTCTTGTTAATGTATCTCCATTTATGGAGTTATTTTATGTCAGACAGAATATTATGCTACTTTACGGCTGTTTCATTTGAGACAAATATGTGATGACCTAAACAAATACCAAAATCCACAAATTATACCCAGGTGGCAAATTTATTGTTCGTGTTTTTAAAAGCCTTTTTTACATAATCCTCCTCGTGGGCAGCTAATCAGCGAGGCTGGATCTCTGGCGGGTGTCAGTCTGCATAGCTGCGTCCAAGTGTATTCATCTCTGCTGCTTTATGCCAGCTAACAGTTTGCCTCATATATTTTCATGTTCTTATACTGAGAAAACTCTTAACTTAGCTGCGATGCAGAAAAAGAGGGCTTAACAAAGCCGGAATGGTTGTTGTAAGTGGTAAAGAAATAATTTTGTAGGGGTGTTCGTTTGTGAGAGGGGCAAGGAGGCTGTCCAGGTTGGAGCTGGCTGGGGGCACAGCAGTCCCCGGTGGCTTTTAGGTGGCCGAGACCTTTCAGGCTGCAGCAGCTCTGGTCCTGCAGCTGCTCAGCAGAGCCTCCTCCGTGGCTGGAGCGGATCCAGCCCTTCACATCTCCCTCCCTCCCGCATCCCAGCACCTCGCCGCTTTGGACACGGTTTCTCTGTAGCTGGAGGTCTCCGCTTCTCCCAGCTCGCACCCCCAGGGTTGTGTAACTCTGCTACAAAGTGTTCTCAGGAGGGTTTTTTTTCTGTCTCCTGTTTTTTTCCTCTCGTAGGCAGTTAAATCACATGCACCCAAAGCTTTCTATGCAAGAAACTAAAGTAATTTCCTTTGAACATTCACTTGAGAGTTGTTAGTTTATAAAGAAATCTGGTTCTCTTCCATCGCCCTTCCCAGGCACTTCCTCCACATTCCTGGCCTGCGTGTCAGTAGGAAATGCAGGTGCCTTAACCTTCGCCTGCTGGCACCCGTCGCTGTGGGAGAACAAAAGTGCGAAGCTGTGCGTCTCAAATCCTCAGTCTGATGATTTCCTAAATCCTTCCAGCATGGAAATTTTGCAGCTCCTATTTACAGATCCTTAGCACTCTTAAAAAAAAGTTTTCCTAGAGATCTGTAAAATATATAGGGTCAACTCCTCACGGGCTGTGAGGCAGCGTAGCCTTGGGGACTTGAGTGAATGGCTGCTGTGCCCTGTCGTGCAGGGGGACACTTGGTGTGTGATACCGTGCTTGGTATAAAACTCGGGTTTTCCTTGTCGGACGTGCGGTCCCTCCTTGGCTGACCCACTCACTGAAGGCAACAGGAGACGTTAGGTGGATGGATGCAGACAGGCACGAGTTCCAGGTGATGTGTCACGCATAGATGCTCAAAAGTGGTTTCTGGGTGTAGAAAAGGCCTTTCTGGCCCATTGGAGGTGCCTGAGAGGGAAGTTTCTGAGTGAGGCTGGAGCCTAAATGGGATTGACTTTTGCTGAATGCACTAAGGGGCCCCTAAACATTTTGTGTATTGGCTCCGATCCAACCCACGTGAGCCTTCCCATCAATGATGTGGCTTTTCGGAGCAGGCCAGAAGAAGGAATGGATTGCTTGTGATATTTCCCAGGCATTTGCTTTATAGTCACTGAAGACAAAATGTATTTGGTTTCTAATGAAAGAGAGATGTTTCTAAACATAATGAAGTTCTAGCCTTTGTTTTGCTTTTCCTAGCCTGGCATTATGTGACATATAAAACCACCCCATTTGTTTTCCATTGCCTGTAAGTAAATTCCCCCATAAGACCACCACTGAGCAGATACTATTGAGGAGGCCAGCCCTGCTCCCACAGTCCCGTCTCCCGGGCTCAGCCGGACCCCTGGCCCCATCTCACCTTGCCGCAGAGCATTAACCACCAGGTGATGCTGGGTACGTTCATGCAGCATCCGCCCCGTGCAAACATAGGGCGTGTTTCCTAGCATGGTGTAGCCCATACAGGCACAAGACCCACCTCTGTTACGAACGTGCCACTGTTGTGCCACAGCACATATTTAGTCCTAATTTCCACGGGCCTTTTTCAGCCAGATATGCCCCGTACTCCATCCTGCAGTACAGCTGGACAAGTAAATTCATTTAATATTTTTAAGTCAGTGCAAACGCGTGTGCTTTGTTGAGAACAGTGCTCTGTCTCTTCCAGAAGCAAAACACACCTGTGTCATAAAACATGATCGTAGTGAATAAAATCATATGGTAGATGTCAGTAGGATATTGTGGGTTTGGCCTTTTAGTGTAAGGAGAAGTTTCTGTGGCAATAGGTCCTGTTTCTATAGCATCGTCCATCTGTGGGTCCGACGGCGGAGCTATAGGGAGTGTTTTGGCACCAGGGCAGCTCTGTGGCTCCTGGCTGGTGTCTCCCCTGACCCCCCTGGTGTGTCCCTTTGAGCTGGCCTCGGCCCTGCTCCGTCCTCCTGCCCTCCTGCAACTGCAGGTGGGGGTAAAACCAGCCAGCACGACCTGGCACCAGGTAGGAGCTGATATGTCCCCCTTCCTGGTATCGCCAGGGTAATGGATGGAGGCTGGAAATCTTCCTGTGAGATGGAGCGAAGGAAGAGCTTTTTTTTCAGGTTGCAAAGCTGAGACGTGCAGAAATGAAGTGACTTTACAGAGGCCTTTGGGAACAAAAGCACAGTCCGTGTCTTTCAAATTGCAATCCCATGAATTAATATAAACCCATCCTTTCTACTCCCCTCTGGCTGGTTGTAGGTGCACCTCGGTTGCTCGGGGAGCCAGCACTGCTCCCAGAGGAGCAGCAGCATGGGAGCAGAGGGCAGCAGAAGCCAGCCTGGGGGTGTCACCCCTGGAGGGGCCCGCGGCTCCTCTCCCCTGGCACTCGCTGCTCTCCCAGTTGGGTATTTCGAAAGCACATGGAGAATCAAGCACGCTGCGATGGATGTTTTCCACGTGAAGTCTGCTTGCCAGGGTTTACAGGCTGCGCTGGGTCTTCATTTTCTTCGGTGTCTGGAAGTCACGTTAGGAGCACCTGCTTCTCTTCACGGACGATAACTAACACACAGTCCTATATTTCTTCTGCATTTAATGAAGGATTTACTCCCTAAAGGACTCAGTACAAAATTCCTGTGTTGTTAAAGATGTGCCAACACTTCCTTCGCAAACCTTTGGTTCCCACTGAAGTTAGTGGAAAGACGTCTTTTAACTTGCTGTGGCTGGGTTCGGGCCCTAAATTGAGTTCACTTCAGGATAACCCCAAGGAAACCTGTTGTTTTCTAAATGTGGAAGAAATCATATATTCCACTTGCTGTGATTGCCAAGGAAAAAAATAGAAGGATTTTCTTTTTAGCTTTAGGTTTCTTGCTTTTATGCTCTAGGACCAGGTGCTCGCAAGTGCACATATGCTGATCTACACCGTTGGTGTAACGCTAGTATTAATAACAATACGACAAGAAAAATAATTTGATCCTGGTAAGAAAATATGTTCCCACAACTCTTAGTGTATCTTGTGTATCTTGAGTTGAACTCAGCCGATCTTGATTAATTTGACTACTGAATGTACTGTTGTAATTGAATTCAGGGCAGCAGTAATGCTTTACAGAATGTGGGTTTCTAATTAATTCAAATAAATGTTCCATTAAAGTGAATGGATCTTCTGCTTGGATGTATCAGCTCTTCCTTATCACAGTGCTTAGTGAAGGAGAATATAAAGCTGCTGAAATCCAACGTACGTTTGCAATCAGTGCCACAGATAATCTCTCATGAATGTGAGATTTTTCAGGACGCTCTCTCTGCAATCAGTTTATAAACCAGCTAATTCATAAATCAGCTTGTTTGTAATCAGAGGTCAAATCTTTGAATGAGGGACACCTAATGAATGTCAGCTTCTCCTGTGCTGAGCATCAGCCAATTCCACAGGTAAAGAAAACAAACTTCCCTTCAGACCTCCCCATTTTAGAACAACAAAAGTAATCCATTCTCCTTGAATTATTAAAATGACAGAGGGGGACACCCCTGAGCTGACTGTTGAGTATCTGTGTGGCCTGGGTTGGCAATGAGCGCAGCCCCGGGTACCACAGGCTGGGACCCGAGAGCGTCTGTTCTGGTCCTGGCTCTGCTGCTGTGGGAGCCGCACGAGCCCCGCGCTCCTCCGGTCCTGCTGTAAACCAGGGAAATGCCTCCGGTTTCTGCTGGAAAACACTTGGAGACCGACAGAGAGGGAGCAGCATCTTAGACTGTTGCTATTGCTCTGGGCATAAAAACCCTCTGAAACAGCCTCTTTCTTTTGGAGTCTGCCCACCCCACCCAGAATAAACTGCAGTATTCTGGATTATGAGCTCATTTAGAAACTCCAAGAGGCACTATGCTTCAGAGAAGTTTTAAAAGAAATTGTATTTTATTTTATTTTTAAAATAGGCGCTGAGGTTCATAAGGATTTGCTCTTTATTTATTCCTTGAGCCCAGCCTACAATTTTTTTCCCTTTTTCTATGTGGCGGTAGCCAAAACAGCCATTACAAATCTCGGACTGCAGCGTTTTGTGAGCCAGTGTCTGCTTTTACAGCAGAAGGCAAGCTAGGGTTACCACTGGGGTTGTTTATATGGAATCATGTTAATTAATTGCTGAAGATATGGTTTGGGTTTACATCACTTCATTGTTATTGGGCTGTGCTCATCCTGGCTAAAGACAGTTTATTTTCAGCTGCTGCCCTCTCCTTCCCTTCCAGCTGTTCGTGTCGCCGTGCCCCGGCGTGAAATACATCGAGGTGTTTTAGCCAGAACTCCCAAATTCCTGTCACCACCTTCACGGTGGTTGCAGCTGTGAGTCCTGACTTGGGAGAACAACTCCAAGAGGCTGGAGCCAGCGGTGCCGGCCACGGCTGCCCGAACCCCGGGGAGCAGCGCGGGGAGCAGCTCCTCTGCTGCCCTTCCCTGCGGCTGGAAAGTGCCGTTCGAATTAGTCACTCACACAACTACTGTAAGCAGCTCGCTCAGACTCTCTGTTTGCTTTAAAGTCTGGAGAGCGCCTCTGCAAATGAAGCTTTGCCAATTTGTCTCAGCTAAGCTTCTGGCCCCACGCGTTGATTGACTCATTGCTAATTATTTATTTGGGGAAATCAGCGGTGGTTCTTAAATGTGGATTTTTACTGGCAGAGACAGCACAGGAGTCTGGATTCTTGAGTGTATCCACTCGGACGTGGCAGACAGGGCAGGCCTGGCCAAGCACCACGATCAGCGAGGATGTCCGTTTGCATGGAAAACAAGCTCCTTTTAGAAGGAGCCCACTGGGTGCACCAACAGGGACGGGACGGGCTGGGGAAGGCAGAGGCACAGCCAGCCCGAGCCGCTTGCCATGAGAGTGCGGGGAAACACGCCCTCCCTCGTCGCCGCTTCCCTCCAGGGTTAGCATCTGTTGTCCAAATGGCATTTGGTTACCAGCTCCGCTGCAAATATCCCCTTCCACAAACAGCTCCGTGTAGCCGGGCTACTCCGTGTTGTGCCGAGTGCACGGTGGTGGTGCAGGATCTGGGCCAGATCACAGCCCTTTGCCCTGCCTCCTCCTCCTCCTCCTCACTGTCCCTGTGGGACACAGGGCTTCTTCCTCACCCTCATCCTCTGCAGGAGCAGGGCGAGGGCTCCCCTGCCTCAGCCCTGCACCCTGGTAATTCCCAGTGGTTCTCCTTGGGGCTGCTCTGTGCCTCGTTTTCCAAACTTCTGTTTAAGCAAGCCAGGAGGATTTACAGATGCAGAAATGCATTTGACTCTCCCTCCAGACTCAACACCATGCAGAATTAGGAGTGCTGGGTCCATATTTCTGGTCTCCGAGGTGGACAGCAGATGTGAGCAGGGACAGCAAGCTCTCCTGATAATTTAGCGTAATAATGGTGTTAGCAAGGGCCAAATTGCTAACTTGATTGTAAATGAAACTAATTACCCTGCCAGAGCATTGCCACGAATACTTTAAGACCAATGAAAACAGACTGGCCCAGAATGAAATCCACTCATTGTATCAAAGTGACCGTAACATCTTGTGCGTATTTATTGCCAAGTATGTTGGCTTTTGGGTTATTTAACAAAATACGGCCTCAGCTGCTCTCTGCTGTTTGGCACTGTGTCAGGAGACCATGGAAAACAGGGAATTCTCTTCCACAGGCTTTTAGAAAGGAGGTGAAAAAAAGGAAAAGAAAGTCAAGGTAGGGTATTTTTTACTATAATATCTTAATTACGCAAGCAAGCAATTTGATGGCTTTTGTGTGATTTTTATTTCCTGGCTACAAAGAGGGGATTTTTTTTGTGGAAGATGGTGTTCATAAAGCCTCTGTGCTATTTATCCCTTTGACCTCTGCATTACCCCAGCTGTGGCCGGGATGACAGATGTACATCCATGCACTTGGAGTAGTGAGGTTAAAAGGAAAAGTGACTCATCCAGTATGAAACCCCCAGGAAAAAAAAAATCCCTTTGGATGGAGAGAGGTGTTAGACCAGCAGCTTAATTTTGGCCACCCGCTGCCTTCTTGCTGGACTGACTCATGGGTTAGTACTGTACAAACACGGCGGCTTTGGGGTAGACATCCTGGACTAACTCCTTCGAAGCACGGGCGCTCGGGAGCGGGGTTTGTCTGGCTGTAGGTGTTGGCATCCGCATGTAGGTCACCCAGGAAACAGCCTTTCTCCAGTGTCAGGGGGGAACAGAAAAATCCTCCAACCTTGGGCGCCCTTATCAAAAGGCGATGCAATAGGCACTGTCTTGGCTTCTGCCAAGGGCAGGCAGCCTGTTTATCAGAGCTGGAGAAGACACAAAGCTAAAAGAGGCTGCAAACTCATTAGACAGAAATGTCTGAAATAAGTAAGATGCAGCTGAGTGGGGTCACGTACCAAGTACAGAAACTGCATAGCTGCACAGTGAGGAACAACCGGTCACCTCTGTTGAGAATAGGTGGGGGGGCAAATAAATCACCAGCTCCAGGCAAGTCCTGCTGGGACGCACAGCACGATGCTGGAGCATAAGCAGGAGAGCTTTATACGAGACAAGTGAAGGAACCCTTCTGCTGTGCCTGCTGCAGGACAGGCCCCAGCCGGTGTGGCTGTGCATCATGCACGCTGGTCCTTTTCTGGGGCAGAGCCGTGAAGTAAATGACCTTTCTTTGACGATTCCACTTTTTGGCATGCCGAGTGTGATCTCACAGTGTTGGTGGGTTGTGACTGAGGTTCGAAATCAGAGTTTTCCCCCTTGTGCTTTTGGTTTTAAAAAAGTCTGCCTTTATTTAAGGAGCAAAGTGTCACTTACAGATCTCTGTGTGTAAATCAGAGTTTTACTATAACCACTCTGAGGACAGCTTCATCCTGTGGGTCACAGTCCTGTGCTGGGGATGTGTCACGTAATAACCCATCTGCAAAGATTCCCATGGTGGAGGGAGCAGCTTTAACCACGTAACTACCCCAAGGTAGGTGTTTGGAGAACTTTTGATGCTGTTAATGAACTGACTGGAAACGGAGCTGTAACAATAGAGCTGACCACCATCACTCATATCTGCTTTACACCCCTTAACTCCATTGATTTCAGTGTTCTTCCCCCTCTGAGCTGCACTGATGTATGGCAGTTCTCAGCTGCCTTAGCAGTCTGGGGTGACTTTGGGCTGCAGTACCAACAAGAGAAGCTGCACGGGCTCTGCCTTTCTGCCTCAGCTTGGTGTCTGGACGTTACCACCATTATGTCGGATTTCTCTTAAGCTGAGCCTCTAAGTTGTTGCTCTGTTTTCTCCAACACTTCCAGAAGTACTTGCCTGCCCACGTGCTTGGATCCCCTTGGCGGTCACGGGGCCCTCCGTCCCCGGGCAGAGGGGAAATTGCATGATCATATGGAAAATACCAATAATGTTGTTGAGTTTTGTTGCCGTGGGAATGAGAGCTCAAACCAGAAATACGGCACATCAGATGGCGGAAGGCTGCCTGTTGTGGAGGACGCCCAGAGTTCTGTCTTTAAACAAAGACATAGCAAAAGAATGAGACACAAAAGGCCAAGAGCTGCTCTGCGGGTTAGTCTTCCATTTCTTTTGACCTTTAACTATAAATTGTCCCTCTTACGATTGTCTCATGATATAATCTTATATTGTACGTGATTTTTCATGCACTTGCATTAATAAATGGGACTATGTATTCGCCCCTTTCTCTCTTTGTGTGACTTTCTGTAAGTAAAATACTTCATCAATAAATGAAAGATTCTATTCACCTTCAGCCCACATAAATATTTTACGTTCACATACAAATGCATGAGACCTTCTGCAGTCTGTACCCAGATGTTAGATGTAATGGCTTTTCATCTTTCAGTCTTATCACTAGGTTGCTTTTATTTAGGAATGAGTAGGATTCAGAGCTGAATACTTCTGTGGTTAGTGAGCACATCTGCAGCTATAAAAACGCCAGGCCATGGAGGATTAGGAAGGTCAAACTGCCCCACACGTGTCCTGCAGACAGCAGGACTCTGCCGAGCTCCCCGGTGCTGATGGAGGTGCTTTAAATAGCCGGGGCTGGTTCCCACCGACGCTGGTAGAATGGAGCTCAGCATCACACCCAGCTCCAGCCCCAACTTCCTCAGTCCCCAAAGTCCTTGCCCACCAGCATCTACTGGGATCCAGCCTGTGCTAATGTATAGCTGGTCTGATAAAATTAGAACCAAATTATGGACTTCTGCAGCTTTGCAGTGAGGCCATGACAAGGCGCCAGCTCCCATCATTTCTTCATTGGGGCATTTCCACCTGCACAAACACAAGGCAGGAGAGTGCAAGGCAGTGATGCTCCCATTTGACCACCGTCCCAACCGTGTCAAGGCACCAAAACCACACAGTGAGAAGTGGGGTCTCAAGAGCCCCCATGGTGGACACTCAAAAATTACTGTTTCTTCAAAGCTGGTGGGAATTCAGTGTTCTGCTGGCTTACGACACCCACATCTGCGATACATCACCGAAATGCACAGCCAAACATCGTATCAACAGAGGAGGAGGAATAAAGAGCTTGAGCTAGCACAGAGGAGCGATTTTCACATGGCAGGGTGGGGCGATCACACCACGACTCCCTCGGCTTTGAGCCGGAGGCCCATGACAGCAGCGCTGAGCAAGACCTCGGCCGGCTGAGTCAGCCTTATCGGCCGGGGCCGTGCAGGAGGGAGCGGGTTTATGGATGGGCTGTCAGGCCCTCCTGGCGGGGCCTGCCTTTATTAGGTAGCGTCACAGCTGCTGGCCACTTTCCACAGGAGTTTTAAAAATGCTTTTAAAAAATGTGGTAGGGAGGGTGTGCAAGCATACTGTACTGCGGTGAGAAACAGACCCAGCTGACAGGAGTGTCTGCTCAGGACTGGCTAAATTCCTGCTGTATTTTTAACATATTCATTGCCCTTTGCACTACGTGCCTGTGTTAGCTTTCAGGAGTTGTGTTAAATTTCTTTTTTACTTTCCCTCTCTCAAGAAGGATTTCAGCCCCGGCTTCTCTTCCCTCTCCCAAGGGATGGAGGTTACATGCGGAGTGTGTGCGTGTGTGTTGGGCTCTGCTTGTGCTGAGCAAGCAACCGAGGGCGGCCAGGCTCCAGGCAGCCGCGGGGAGGGGAGGGAAGGTCTGACCCAGGGCAGTGGGCGGTGGGTCCCCCCAGCTCAGCCGTGCTCCAAGATGCACACATAGGGTTTGCAGGTGACTCCATCCCTTCTCCCTCTGCGTGATTCCTCTCTGCTTCCTTTGCACCCTCCTCCCGCAGCCACCCCAAAACCAAGGCCAGGAGGGTGCGGGGTGGTGCCGCGGCAGCTCTGAGACCTTTGCCGGTGATGGCTCTGTCGGGGGCCCCGGGCGTGCGCAGCCCACACTGCACAGCTGTACAGAGCTGGGACCAGCGGCGCCTGGCCGCAGGGAGAGGAGCTGGTGCTCATCTCACAGTCAAAGGAGGGGTGGGGATGCAGGGTAAAGTCCAGGCAGTAATATGATGAACTTTGGTGTCAATTCACTTTGCCTTCCTTGAGAAAGTGTGTCTAAGATCATGCAAAGAAATAGTCCTGCTGTGTCTCAGTTGCTTTTTCAGCCAGCAGAGTCTGTGATGAAACTCCTGGCTGGCCAGCGCCAGGACCAGATGCAGAGCACCTGACGTTGGCTTCCCGCTCACCTGAATTTCCACCCAGCAAGTGACTGTGCCAATTTAAGTACATTAATTTAGAAATAGGCTCTTTCAGGCCACACAGTTTCTGTAGGTCCCTGGGGGGTGAGTGCCAAAGGGGAGCTCATTCTTTCCTGCTCATTTGTTTCCTGGCTGCCCTGGCAAAGTGGCGACAAAGGCTGCATTTAGCAGGAGCTGTGGCAGCAGCTGATGCCATCCGGACATTGCTCTGCTTGTGCCAGTGATTCACAGAGGCCATCACAAACCGTCTTCGCTTCATAGCCAGCTTGGGCTCCTGCACTGACAGCCTGGAGGGAGCAGATTTCCCCTTCAGGTGAACCAGATTAATCCAAAATAATTCTGGCAAGATCAGGAGAGTAACTGTGCCATTACCCATCCCCGGGTGACTGAGAGCCTATTGATCCCACTATTTCTGTGTTTTGCTATCAAGCTGCTGAGTCTGTATTTGGGTACGTTTAATGTTTTTAAGGACAAGGTCAGGATCCTTGGGTTTTGCAGAACACACTTCCATTCTTTTACTTTAAAAGAAGCCTGGCACGCATCCTAAATACAGAAATACCCATCATTTTCCAGTTGGGTTATAAATAAGATGGAGCTGTTGGAGCCATTAAATCTACTTTCTAAATTTTGTGCCAGAATTACTTTGTTAGTACCCAAACTATGTACAGTAGAAGCTGGTATCATGTTAAAAATTATCTGTGTGATGCATCGTGAAATATATTGCTTACATATGTAACCACAACATGTTGGCAAAATGTGAATTTATATTTAAGTTTGATGGGAGGTAACAAGCACTTGCATATTATCCAGTTCTGCTTCCTTAGCTAGCCAAGACCCTTCCCCTCGGGGACAATAACTGTTTTACCGTGTCCATGCTGAGCCAGCACAACTATCGGGGGGAAACAAATTTGTTCTGAGCACCTACAGCAAGAAAAATGTTAGTTATTTCAATGTTCAGTTTCAGCTGTGGAATTTTTTAGGTTGGAAATGGATGCATGGAAACGTAGAGGAGGACAAGGCATCCGGTCCCTCACCCTGCTCCAGAGGGTGAAAGATCCGCTTGATCGGGGATCTGGCTGATCCTACTCTTTCCTGAAGACGCCAGCCCGAACTCCTCTGAAAGCCGGGTGGCAGATTATTCGTCCTGCCTGCAGAGCTGCTTGCAGGAGTTGCAGCCCCAGCAGCTTGATAATTACACCGTCATTGCAAGCTTTCTCTCTTCTGCTGCAAATCAAACCCCATGCTATTTATCCCCCACCACCACCACCACCAGCCTTGTGGGGGGAGCTCGTCAGCCCAAGCCTTTGCTCTCCTGGGATGCCCGGCCGTGCCGCAGCTTGCCAAGGGCAGCCGAGCTCCCCCCCGTGTCCGTGACCCGCCGCGGCCCCTCCGGAGCGGTGCAGGAAGGGCCGGNCAGGCAAAGCAGCGGGGTGCAGAAGGGCCTCGGCCGGAGCATCCTCTCGCCCCTCTCCGGGGCAGGGCATCCTCGGGCACCGCTGCTCTCCGAGGGCGGGTGCTCCCGGGGGTGCGCTGTGGCTTGTCTGAGGGCGCTAATTGCGACGGAGGACAAACCTTACTTGGAATTGAGTGAATTAGTCAGAGGACGTGGCCTGCCGGAGGGGAAAGGTAGGGCAACTGGGACCGGCAGGAGGTAGGGTGGTTCTCCTGCTGGCGTAGTGTCCTGCAGCAGCATGGATGTGTTTTTCGGTAACCCTGGCTACGGTGAGAGCTAATGGGTCCCCAGAAGAACGTAAAGCTGAGCTGTTTGTGGCCCAGGGGGTGAAGATTAGTGCCAGCTTTTACCGAGATGCAGTTCAGTGAGGTACAACTAATGAGGAGCTAATAAAGTATTAGGAACCACATTTAATTCTGCACGATGAAAAAAGAGGTGTTTTGCCCTCGTCGGGAGAGCGTTGGTAGGCTGCCTTGGCCAGAAGCCAGGGCCCGGGAGGAGAACAGCTGTAACACCTTCCTTTACAGGAGGAATTGCAGCCGGAGCCCCCCGCAAGCAGTGATGTTTTAAGGACATTTCCCAGGGGTCCTGCGGGGCCCACGCTACGCTACGCTTGTGTTAGAAAGCACAGCATTGCCTTAGCATGGCTCCTGTGAAATAAACAGGTAATATTGCCACAATGAGGCATGAAAAGTCACTTTGCCCAGCCAAATGGCTCTAAGGGAACTTTCCAATAGCCCAAGGGCATCCTTTAATTTCCTGCAGCACAATGATCCCTAAAAGCGATGTGGAAAGGGCAGATCGTGGCATGCAAGGCCCTGCCGGGAGCTGGGCAGCCGCAGCCGTGTTCCCTGGGCTGCCCTTCACTGCTGGCTGCCCATCCGGCAGTGTGTGCGCTGCCGTGTAAAACCAGAGTTGCAAAGCTGTGCCACAAGCTGCATCCCTAAAGAAAACCTAACACAAATACTAGTTTTGCCCGGGGTGATTCATTCAATTTTTGGCTCCTCAGAATCATTACAGGGACAGCATGTTAGGCCACAACGCCAGGGTCTGATCCACAGCTAATTAAAAATAGCTTTGTCTCTCCGGGCTTGAAACTTTGCTAATTAAAGAGGAATCATTCTCCTGAAATCAGGAGGGTTTTACAATTTATACTGGCCGAATATGGCCAGTATAATTTGGTCTGTAGGGCCAAAATTGTTTTTCTCATGATAAGTTTCCACTGTCACACCCATACGTGCAATATAAGCCAGACTCAGCAGACTGGAAAGGCAAATGAAGATTTATTTTACGGTATTTTAACGTGTTTATCGAATTAGAAATGAGAAAATATAATTTCATTTTCTTTTGAATTTCCATCCAGCTCTAGAGAAAGTAAAAAAGCCAAGGGACATTTTTTATGTTTACAGCAGATATCGTTACTTAGTCTCTTGGTTGTATTAATACACATTTTCCAAACATGTTATTTTTCTGCATTAACCATGGAGCTTTAAATCTTCGTTAACTAGAATGCCTCAGCTCAGCAATTGCTAAATAGAGCTGAAGTAAAGACATATATAAGAAAGAGCAGACTAGGAAATAAAAACACACAGTTATATCATCGCAATTATATCAGGAGTTATGAAAATGCCTACAAAGAACCCTTGAATCTGCTCAAATGTCAGAAATTTTTAAATGTATATACTCTTTACAGGTATGGAATTACATTTCTTGCAGTTGCAGTTTAAATCCTTTGCCTGTCTACTTCTTTCTTTCTCTTTTTGTTGGGGATTTTATAATATAAGGGAAGAACACACCCCATCCTGATTTAAGCTCTTTGGTTTATTCAAATGTGCTTCGAAAATGAGGAGCTGAGTGGTGCTTCCACCACACGCTATTTGCTGTAGAACCGGTCATTATGGGAGAAGTCTCTGACTGTGACTGGATCATGCCAGAAATGAACCGCCTTGCGTGTCCTACCTCAGGCAGAGCCAGGAAAAGCATTTGCTCTAAAATAACTCAAGCAAGTGCACAGTGCGAGTTTACATATGGAACTGGAGCATGGGTGTATGTAGAAGATGTACTTTTCCCTTCCAGCAGCTGAAGGGAAAGGAATTCACTGCCTTATTTAATACCTCTACATGAACGTCCATGCTCAGACATTCACTGTTTACTTATGCTGAGTATACAGTGCACACACTGTACTTCTTCTTCTGCCTGGGAAGGAATAAAGATCTACTGTTCAAGGCAGCCAAATATTTTCAAAATCGAGTGATGTGCCAGAAAGGATTTCTGGAACTCCAGAAGTTAACGATTCCACCGCTGCATTTTGCTGTGCAGATGTTGCTGTTCAGAGGAAGGATCAGGACTCACGATGTCAGCGTTGCCCTGCTTCAACAACGAAATGGGAATTCAGAAAAGACCCTTTGCCGGAGCTGCTCCTGATCGGACAGAAGAGGACAGACCTCTGGGAAGAAGACTGACCCTAGCACCTTCTGACCTGAAAGGCTGCGCGTGAGCCACGAATGATACAGAACACAAATGAAGGGATGTCATGAGTGAGAATGATGAGAAGCTGAAGGACTAAGTGCTCTGCAGGTGGAAGAAAGATACGTTCCCTTTGCTTGCTTATTGCTGGCAGGCCTGGAGGTCGTGGGTGAACATTGCTCTGTCAGAGTGGAACCTTCACCTGTGATCAATCAAATTTAGGAAGCATGCTGTCGTCCTCCCTAGGATTTTAATTCTGAGATCTCTGAGATTTCAAAACCTCAGCACAAAGCTAACGAGTCCTCTGCATGAGCAGTTTTCATCAGCTGGGTCTCCTTTCTAAGGTGTCTGTAAAATATGTTGTGTGCGGAGAAGGGATGTGACAAGTCAGCACAGGCTGATGCAGAATGAGTAAGGATATGGAGCTGATAGCGCTGGAGCTAGTCAGCAGTGAAACCCCAGAGCCTGCTAGCAGCGTTCGGCTGGGCTGCTCCCTCTAGTACAAAAAAAGAGATGCGGTGACCCTCTCCTCATTTATGGAATCTCTTCTGGATAAATATATCTCAGTCCCATGTAGAAACCCCCCCCCCACAGAAGGAGCTATGCCCGGAAGATGGTAGCCACCTAAAGCTTAGTGACTGCAAATTATCCTCTCTCTGGAGAGAAAGGTTTCGTAGTGATCTGACTTCAGCCTGGTTCAGTGTGTGGTTTTTTTAAGGTCTGGCTTTTCATCCACTAATTAGTAGCCTAAATAAAGTACAGATTGAGATTTCTGGGGTTTTTTTTCATGATCTTGTTATGTCTTTTACCCACATTTCTTAACTACATCTTTCCCTAAACCTAAAAGGAATAATGTGACCGGCTGGCCTTTCCTATTTCTGGATTTGATTTATGCTGGTGTCTGCGAAAGAATGACTCATAGAGCCTGCTTTACATTGGCCGCTCAGTCTTGTACAAAATCTGTGTTAAAATCCAGGGCATGCAGGGAGGAAGGTCTGCACAGCGCAGCGCAGGGTGACCCGAGTCCTCTTCCACGCTCCCTCTTGGACTTTCTCTGTTCTGTGTCAAAGTGTGCTTCTCCTCCACAAACCTCTATGTTAAAGGTGTTGCAAGGCTAAATCTCTTGCAGGTTGCTTTCTGAGCTTCAGCCAGGGTGGTCCGGCTGCCTTACTTCAAAGCCTTCATTTCTTTCAGTTGTTAACAGTGAAAATTACTGCTATGTGGTGAACATAGAGGTCAGACGGGCAACACTCAGCAGCTGTGTGGTTGCCAGCCGCCCAGGTACATTCCACTTCGCTTACACCCCAGGGTGCGGTGACACGGGGAGATGGGAATGTGTCTTTCTGCCACAGCTGGGGCTGCTGCTGAACCTTGCTGCAGCTATCGGCATCTTCCCTCGGGCTCCCACAGCTTGCAATATTTTCCCCTTAGTTCAAACAGGGAACACAGGGTGATTCATTGTTCCTGCTAGCCAAGTTTACGAAAGAGCTTACTCATTTGCTGAGGAGGGGGCCAAACTTTGATTAAAAAGCATAAAACATGGATATGATTGAAAAAATGTTTCAGCCCGGACAGTGCCTCCTATGCATATAAACGATCGGAGCTGCAGTTGATCACTGCTGTCACAGAGCTGCCTGCCTTAAGTGCCCACAGACAGATTTCGGAGCAGAATACCAGAACATCATTTATAAAAGCTGCCTCGGTCCCTGCAAGCCCCTGTAATGCTTAGCAAGGGCTACGATTTGCATCCGTACATCCCCTGGTTCTTTTGGGCATCCCTGGACAATTTGGAAAATCTAATTAAAACATAGGCAGTGTCATTTTAAATAAGATAAGAAGGGGAGAGAGTATGTGTCTTTTCCCTTCCCTGTAGTCAGACACCTCTAATTCTGTATGGGTGCACTTAGACAGTTTTAAATAAGCTAGTCAGGCAATTACTAGTTGTTTCTGTGTTTGCAGAAGTTTAAATGACCTTGTGAACGTGCAGCTGGGCACAGTTCAGAGCGCTGCCAGACCAGCCTCAGCTGTACCATAATTACATTAAATAGGAACACGAGCCGTCGGATTCCTCCCTGGGCTCGTCTTCCCGATGCTCCCGGCGAATCCAGCTTTAGTTTCCCAAACCTGGCATAGAGACAGCTGGAGCTACCACTCTGTATGACAGACCTTTTCTATCTGCACGCTCCGTGTTTATCTCACGTCAACTCTCATCCAGCTTATCTGCAGAAGAATTTAACAAATAAATCCCATCCTTTCATGCCGCTTGGTTGCACTTTGGTGTCCTCAAGGGGTGCAATCTTGAATAACACCGACTGCTGCCTGCAGCCTCCCCAGTCTGCTCAGCTCAGCTGCACACCAGCGTGAGAGTGGGTCGGGACCTTGCAAGACTGAGCTCTCAAACCAGTGCAAAGGACCTTTTGCCCATTCCAGGAGGACCCTGGCGCAGGTCTGACTGCTCGGGAAACATTCAGAGCAGGAGGTTGTTTGCAGCCAAGGTCTCTGGGTTTTGTTAGAGGACAAAACTTGATATAGTTGACACCTCAGTGTTTCACAACTGGGTTTGTTTAGCCTGTGCAGGGCAGCCCTGTACAGAGACACCTGAGCTTGGCCTGAGCTGGCTGCTGGACAAATTTAATTGCAATCCAGAGAGCAGATGCCGAGCGGAGGCTGTGTGGGCTGTGGCACTGCACTGTGGATGTGCACTAACCTGGCATAGCTTTCTGTTGCTGCTGCGCACAGTGTATCATTCGAAGAGGAAATTGTACCCCAGTCTGTTCATAGCGAGGTGTGTATCTCCGGCCGCGTAGCCTTTTTCCCATGTTTGGCCAATCTTGCATCTTAGTGACACCTTTTCCTGGTGATGGACCATGTTTCTTTAATGCTCAGGGGTTCTGATTCAGGGTGGCTTCCTGACAAGTGCTCAGGAATTTTACTATCAGCAAATGCTCCATGATTTTGCTGTCAGCTGGGTACCAGACAATGATGGAGTAACACCAGCGCTGAGCCCGCAGGTGCAACCAACGCAGGAGACTTATCCAAGTCCTGTGCCCACCCTCTTCCTCACTTCAGAGGTCCCCCTGCTTCTGGCCACCATCGACAATGGCGTTTGCATTTCCCTTGGTGCACCAAATTCTCAGCTTGTAAGATCCACCTGCGCACACACTAAAGGAAGACTAAAAATTAGATGATACTTCAGCAGACACCACTTCCGTAGCGTAGCATGATCGTCTAGCTACGGTAGATGTAAAGACACTGGTCAGACTTTTGGCTGAGTCTTTGAACAGCACAGAGAGGATGTTGGCATACCTTGGTTTTTGGCTTCCATTCTTGCTCTTCTAGGATCTGGTATGATTATTTTTTCATTCATAAAAAACAAGAGCAGAGCAACAGACGCACAGCTCAATTTCGAATTACTCATGTACGAGGTCTTTTTACACATGTATGTTTTAGCTACAGTTTCAGGGAGAAACCTGAGCTACACTGAGGTCAGAAAGAATTCTGTTATCCAGACATATCCCTGCCTCCTCCGTTCTGACTCAATGCATCGTTTTATGGGAAATACTATACTGCACTATGTAAGTACTCTTAGGTAGTTTTAATATTTCCTCTGCTAAGGTCTCGGACAAAAGCCTTGTAATATGAGAGACAAGGGGGCATCCAAATATACTTGTGTGTGCATCTGGCAGCCAAGCTCTCTGCAAAGGGATTTTGACTCCACTTTTAAGGAAGGTAAGGGCTTGAAACACTCACAGGATGCTTGATTCTCCTGGTTTTAAACCAGATCTGCATGTCATAGCTCTTCAGGTGCCAGCTGGGGTTGTGCTGAAGGGACATCAACCTGGACTGGTAGAATCAGATGTTAAAAAACCACCTCCAGCCATTGCCCCCTCCTCTCCCTGGACCGTGGCTTAGTGAGCAGTGTCTCTTCCTTCTTCTCTTCTACCAGAAATCTCTCACCCTCGTTCCAGGGGCAGAAGCAAAGGAGCTGGTTTTAACCTGAGACATGCTCCTGGTGCCAGCCAGGGCCGCTCTGCAAGCCCGGCAGCTTCATGTAAAAGAATTTCAAAGCCAATATAGCTAAAGCAAAACTCGTCCTTTATAAGGATAACACTTAATATAGTATTTAGAAACATTAAATAGCCAAGCCTCTTTGTGCTAACGCTACATCGTATGGTCTGTATATACAGTCAAAAGGACTGCAGAGCTGGTTATTCACATGAGCAGAGAGATTCATGTGTTCTTGTGGTCCCTCTAGAAGCACACTTTTGATCCTTTCCACTAAAATAGAGGGGAAAAAGTCTCCATAAAACAAGAGCAAAAAGTCTATCATAAAAACAGGTTAAAAAAGAAGCATCAGAACTGAGTAAGAACGGGCTCTGAATCACATCATTGTCTAGGTGGAAGACTACTGCTGTTTTTACAGTCTCTGAAATGTGCTAGTATCTTTAGTGCAGTCACAGACTTACAGATTGCTTCCTTCATTGACAGTATTGCAATCTTTTCTAAATATATGATGGAAATTAACTTCACCCAAATAAATGTTAAGGTACAAAGTGTGCGTATGTGCAACATACGGAGCTCCGTTAGGATGTTCTGGTGACAGGACAGCTGGACCCTTTTATTATGGTTTACGATATCAGCAGTTGCTAAAAGCTTCAGTGAAATCACACCCTTACGTTAGACATTTATTTCCCTATTTTCCACTTTCTTTATGGATTCTGATATGGTGAGTCATCTCCCCAAACCTTGCTTTTTCAGACATTTCGCTAGATCTCTGTGCAGCGAATGCACTTGTGATGGTGGAGTGAATCTGGAAAGCAAGAGGTAGACCGTTCTTGCGTCTTGTATGATTTGGTTTCTGACTCTATTTAATGTTGAAATATGTTATTTTTGGCTAAGGTAATCATTACGATGATTGGTAATGATGATGGTCACCCTGAACTGGCGTGAATACTGGTTTGTGTAGGGGAAAGAAAGTAAATTAGATGTTCCCGGTGAGCTGGGGAAACGATCTTCTCTGGCTTTGTTTCAGCTCAGTCCACGCCTCAGTTGTTGAGTCCGTCCTCGCTCGAAAGCGTGCCGTGACCCCACGAACCGCAGCGGGGGCTCGGGCCGCTCCTCGGGGGAGCCCAGGCCGCCCCTGCCAACATGGAGACCGGCCGTTCCTTCCTCAACCTCTCACACCCTGCTCCTATGTGCCGCTCGTGTTCCGGGACAGAGATCATCATCTCATTTCCCTTTTAAACGTAATTTTCCTTCTCCTTATGAGACTACCAGCTGCCTCAGGCTTACAAGGAGATGTCGGGTGATGGAGGTAGCCCAACCGACGCTGGCTCGGCGGCCATGCAGGCGGTGCCGGCGCTGCAGGAGCAGCGAGCCCGCAGGGAAGGCTTTCCGAGCTGGGCAGTTTTGAGAAAGCAAGCAGGATTTACAGGTGGTGTTTAATTTCGCTGTGGAATCCGCTTTTAGCCGGAGAACACCCCGCTTCCCGGCCAGGCCTGGCTCGACGGCCGCGCCTCAGGGGCCTGAGGTGATCCCGGGCGGGGCGGGGGGGGTGGGTGGGCTGAGG
>WAAD01017529.1:186141-202570 GCA_013389945.1 Fregata magnificens
CTGAGGAGAGCGGCGGGGCTGGGGGTCAGGCCGGGTGCGCAGCCGGGTGGGAGCTGACTGGAAACGGGGATCCAGCTTTGAAGTACCGCGGTTAAATACTCGACCGGCCCCGAAGGGCGCGTTCTCCGGCTGCTCGGTGTCCGCCGGTCCCGGGCAGCTGCCTCGGGGCAGCACCCGCCGTTCGGCGCCTCGTTACCGGGTTTAACGGCGGGGGTGGNTGCCCTGGCGCCCTCCTGCTGGCCTCTGCCGGGGCACAGCGGCTTGGCTGGGGGGAAAAAAGCCGAAAATGACACTTCGGAAAAATAATTGGGTTTTGGTAAAGATGTTGGAAGTGTCATCGTTACAAAAAAAAAAATGTGGAAGGGCTGTTTCCCCTTTTCCTTCGCTTTGGGTTTAGGTAGGACTGACACTACCACTTAGAAAGATCACCGTGTGTCAGCTGCGTTACCTGGCTGCGTGCGCGCTTCCAGCCTGCCGTAGGCTCAAGGTAGAGCGAACGATGTCTTGAGCTTCATAAAGGTGTTCAAAACCCACTTGTTCTACTCTTGTCTCGTTTTGTTTTAACCTGAGATTTGTTTTCCAAAAAAAGGCTTGTCCTTATTTTTGCCAAAGCGCACAGATGTGCGGCCGAGCTGTGGATAAGCCAGGAGAGCACAGACCGTCCGGCGTGATGGGTACAATGCAGTAATTGAAGCCTTGGTGGAAAAGGGTTGTGCAAACGCAGTGGAGGGCAGGCTGGTGTGAAAGCTAAGGGCGCTACCTAGGGTGTTATCACAGCTCGGCTGGGGGATGATAACTTGCTATGTCATAGTAATGCAAAACATGCTTTTGACCAGACAGGAATAATTTTATTTCAAGCAGCAAAGAATGTCTTTATAACCTGGAAGGAAGGAGGAAAGAGGATGTGTAAATAAAGACTGTGATTGGAGCTGTCTGGCTTTGTGGTGCTTGGTATTCCTAGCCAGTAGTCACCCCTGTTACTCAATAGTAAGTACTGAAGGTAGGCTTTCCCAGAAGACATTTTTTTAACAAAACCTCTTGCCCCTTAATTTTATAGGTGCTCTGTGAGGGCGAAGCTGAGCTGAAAGGCCACCACAGCTGTCTTCACCAGGGTAATACTTCACCTTCCTGGCATTAAGGACCTAGGCAATAATCTTGCAGGTATGTTGTAAATATATATAGCAACCAATAACTGCTGCTTGTATTTTATGGGCAGAACGTTATTGTACAGTTGTAAATTGGCATTGCTATGACACTAACAGACAAGAATTTTGCTTCTTGCTTATGCCATAATTTCCTGAGATTCTTATTTTTTAATGTAGCTCTTCCCAGTGCAGGAAGTATGAACCCAGAGTAGTATTATGTATTTCAAAGACAGTAACAGCAGAGGGAGCATGATTTACCATGTAGTATAAGAAGTTTTTCATTCTAGGTTTTAGGTCAGGAATCCAATCTGTTTATAATTTCCATGCTGTGCATGTTGGCAAACTTCCAGAGAAGCAAGCTGTAAACATAGATATTCTTCCTGTGACTAGTTCTGATTTTTGTGTATGGTTTTCTGTATGTCTGAGAAATGAGAATGCGGAGTATGGTAGGGGCCGTGTTCTAGGGTGATCTTAGAATAGAGTCAACCCCCACACCTCTGAGATAATGTCTGATTTTAATTAAATTGCTGATATTAATTGAAAGAAACAGTTCACTGATGGTAGACCATTTTTGTATTAAAAAAAACCTACTTTCTGAAGAGGAAGGTTTTTTAATGCTGTACAAGCATATGGAAGGTTACGTTAAGTATCATGATACACTAAAATTATGGGCTTTGCACAGTAAAATGCGGTCTAAATTTTAATGCTGAAAAATAAGCTCTAGTGGAAAAAGAGCATGCAATCTTGCTGTCTTCACTAGCAGTATGGAATTTGACTCATCTGCTTCATATAGGATGAGCTTGCAGATGCTGCAGAGCAAGATGCAAGTAGATTTCCTGTGCCTTAGACTAGCATGAATTTTTTTGCCCACTGGAGTGTGGAAGGAATATTCTTTGCTATGGTTTTAAAAAAAAAAAAACTGTTGAGAGCTAATCAAAATGCTTATAGTTTCTAAGGTTGTTATAATGAAGCATAACACAAGCCATTCTGTATTAGAAGAAATGCATGCAGTTTTGCATGAATGTGCTGTATCCTTGTTAATGCGTGCAAATGAACAGCTTTTCCTCCTTTTCTTTTGGCTTGCCTTGAAAAATACAAGGCAAGGCACTCATGTTGTATTATTTGCTAGGCAATTATAATTGTTTTCAGATGCACATTAAGCCCTTTGGCAAGAAAGGTAGTGCTGTTGGCATAAGCTGTTTTGAGCAGTAAATCCAACGTGTACTGGAGGAAGGAGCTGGGAAGCAGTTATGTGATGATGGAGAGAGAACTCACTTGCGAGGAGGCACCTAATGTTGAAAGGGAGCAATGCCTTTTGTGTCTCCCTGGGTATGGCTGAGAACTAGCTATTTGTAGCAAGGTAACTAACCGCATGCTGCACTGGCAGTGTCGTGAATCCTGACATGAGGTTCGTGCCATTGCAGTCTGGGTGGGGTGCTGACAGGCATTCAAATCCAAAGTTCTTCGGGTCAGAGTAGCGGCTGAACATTGGAGTGTCTGAGTTCACGTGGATAGTGAATTTTGGCCCTGAATTACTTGTTTCAAAGTCTTCAGCCAATGGTGAAGGTTTGCTTTCTTAGGATAAAATTAATATGCTTCCTTCCTATTTAATAATTTTTAAATATTTTTATAGCTGCTATAATGTGCAAGGCATCTCCTGGATAATGTGTCAGGCTAATCTGCGAGACTTGAAATACTGCTACAAGCTGGATGGTTTTTATGGCTGCTTTTCTTATAGAGGTATTGAGAGAAGCTCTTCCTTGGCAACATTCTGAAAACCTGCTTACAATTCAGCCCATCTTTTGACTCTAAATAACTATGTAAGCAATCTTGAAGTTTTTTGTTTGTGCTATTTTCCACTTAAATATAAGTAGCCTTATCTACAGCCATCAGTACTGATAGCAAGTTGCTGCCTACTTTTGAAGCTCCATTGTTTGTGGCGGGGAAAGGGGATGAAGCCAGCTGCACAGCCAGTCCAGTACTTCTTGCTGTGTCTGCAAGGAATAAGACAGTGGGTGGAAGGCACTGGCATTTGGAGAAACCTCAGGCAAACCTGTCTCATCCAAAAGTCCAACCTCAAATTGCTGTTTGAGGATGGACCTTTCTTCAGAGCCTGGCATGTGGCCTTCAACTGTATATGCAGCAAGAATCCCTCTGTGGCCTGAGGTGACTTTGAAGTAGTGATTTGCTTGTTAGATTTCACCATGATACTTTAAATTTAGATACAATGTGGAAGCAGCTATTTTAGCAGTGATTTTTCAGGTGTCTTTAATAGCATAGGCAAGCACAGAAGAGGAGACAGGCTGTAACCCTTATTTGTGTCATCAGCTTGTAAGTTGTTGCATTGTGATGGTTCAGAAAAATGGTATATTAGATTTTGACATTATCTAGTGATGATACTTTGTCTCACAAACTTTATTCCCCTGTAGGAAAGTGTGGGTACAGGTCTGTAAGGATGGAACCAAACCAGGGAATAGTAGTCTGTCCTAATGGCTTGAAAGAAACCATTGTTGTATGCTCGGGGGGGGGAAAAAAACCAAACCAAAAACCTGGAAGAAACAGAAAACTAGACCTCTTGGGAGTAATTAAAATTTGTCATGAAGGAAACATGTTGCAGCAAATGTCTGATGACCTAAGATACTGACAGAGCAGTGACTTCTGCTGTGATCTGTGCTCCGTATTCATAACATTCTGAAGCAGTGAGTTGGCAGTCTGCTGACCAGTAATGGTACGCAGGTTTTTGACTGTAATTTTGTATGAATCGATGAAGTATCGCACACTTAGTGCTTTCTCCTCACTTTTGAGCTATCCGTTATACCTGTTTTAGCTGTTTTCCTACTGCATCGCTATCTTGAATGTGAACTGCCTTGGAGTGGCTGTGAGATAATGTCATCTGAGTTTTGTGGATTAGAGACTGAAATATAGACTTAGAAACAAATGCATTCACAGGGGCTGAAATTAACCCTGTGAACTCTTTTCCCCCCCACTTAGTCTTTGGAAAGAGAGGTGACTTTGCTGGTAGCAGTTTGGAGTGGTTACGTCACACCCCAGTTCCATACCTCCCCTGGAGAAGCCTGATAGCAAAGGGAATGCTATCACGTCTAAGTGGTGGAGTGGAAGAATACTGTGTTTTTTCTGGAGTTCACAGGATCAGAATGAGAGCTCACAATACAGCAAGAGTCACACTCTGGCCTGATTTGCCATAATAAGCAACAATAAGGGATGTGACTTTTATTTGTTAAATTACGCGGACTGGTCTTATGTCGGTTCCACTTAGTTTAATTCTTCTGTATAAGAAGTCTGTACAAATTTGGAGCCTGGATGAAAGACTTGCTTTTGTTAGTCCCTGTTTTTAGTTAGGCTGTTAGGCAACTGAGGGGTTTCTTCTGACTTGTTTTGTTCTTCTGAACACACCCTTATCTGGGAATGAAAACTGACATCAGGATTGAATGATCAGGCATGAGATAGTGCAACTCACATCTCCAATTACCTATTACGTGTGCTACTACTATTACATTAAAAAAAAGCTGCAGAATGCAAATCAAGTCCCCTTATACACCATTGCACCAACTGGGTGGTACTTGCTGAGGCTTTTTTGCGGGGTGAAGGGGGAGAGAAGGGTTCATATTTTTTTTTAGTCCCTCTAGCTTCAGCATATGTGGGTAGATGTGCTGCCTCCTGTCTAAAGGAAGGCTCTGTGAGGATCATGCTTTTGTTCTGTGGCGTACAAAGGAGACTGCAGCCTATCAGTTTGATCAGAAGTGGGAGCCCTAAAGGGGCTGGATGATTAATAGGTATTTGTTTCCTCTTCTGACCTGAAAAAAGTCCTCCCTTTGGCTTGTATGGGAGCTGGCTTGAATCCCCCATGACTGGATATGAAATTCAGAGTGAATGAGAAACTGATAACCCTGGTAGATGGGCAAGTAGCTTTTCTAAGTCAGGTCCATGTTTTTATATCTTCTTGATTAAGAATTTTTAGAAACCTTATTAAATAAAGGATTCAGTCTAACTTGTGGAGAAAACTTCCATCCTGGTCTGTTTTGTCTACAAGAACCTTTTTTCCTTCTGCCAGTGCTCCCTCTCTGACAGCACTCTTTCCAGTGGGAGCAATGATTCATTGAGGTCTTAAACTCCTAAAGAAGTGTTTGTATAGTATGCATTTGGTTGGCTGGCTGGGCATATTTAAGGGAAGGAAAGGAGCAAAGCATTAAGTATCTGTTACTGTACGTGGAGAAGTTTAGCTCTATCAGTGTTGCTGGAACAGCTTCTCGCTACAGTGAGAACAGTCCCTCAGGTAAGGCAGTTGTGTAAGTGCTCATCTGTGAGGGACATGTGGCCTTAGGATGCCTGTGCTGATGGCACTTCACGTAGCCTGACCAGCCAGGGCAGTATGCTTGTTTTCCTGGACTGTCTTACAGCCCTAGCTCAGGGCAGCGTGAACTGCCTGCTTGGTTCCTGCATGGTGGGGGTTCTTGTAGCCCAAGGCTGAACTGAGCTCAGTGGCTCTGCTCAAGCCTTCTCAGTCTGTTGCAGAGGAATGTCCTTATTCTCACTTAGATAAAAGGAGATCCTAAATTCACCTGTCCAGCATGATGTCTTTGTCATTTGAAGATGCTGTTGAAAAAAAGCCAGGAAGGTAGGCAGTATTTGTCCTACACAGACTTCTTATCTGGCATTTCTATGCAACTAAGTTCTTCCATTCTCTGTTTGAATAAAATTCACTATAAACATTTGTCTCAATTTAGTTGAGGTGCTAATGTCCCTTCTGCCTCTCTTACCCTCTTTGTTAGCAGATGGTTTAGCTGTGGTGGAGTGGGTATGCATACGTGTGTGCATGCACACATGCTCGTGCTGTCCAAGAATGTGGTTATAACATTATGCTCAGCCTCCTGTAATTCATTATTTGTGCTGGTTTTCTGAGTAACAGCTGTGAAAAGAATGTATGCAAACAATTTGAAAACCCTGCAGCCAGGTGTCCTGCTTGTTCAAGCAAGAGCTGATTTCTCTGTTTACTGAGGTTTCTGTTTATTGACTCAAGTAAAACTGAGTAGGATGGCAAAGCTGTTGAAGATCTGCTGTAAAGACAAGCTGCTAGCTGTAGTAAGTGTTCTTCTTGGCAGATATCCTCAGCCATGAGAGAACATGGTGGGGAGGTGCAGGGCGGAGAATGTAGGGTTGTGTTGTTTTAACTGGAAAATTCCCTTGTAATTGTTTTGCCAGGGTTTGTGTAGCGTGTCCAAAAAACCACTCCATGAAACGATGACAGACTATGCAGATGGACAGTTGTGGCTTAATATATCCAAATTAATGTGCTTCCCAAGTGCTCTTGACTTGCTGTGCTTTCTGCTACATCACTTATTGTGGCTTTTAGTATTGGCAGACCTCTGCATGGTACTATTCATTCAGCTTTACTCAGTTCTCAGATTACCCATGTACTGGTTCTGAACTAACTTAAACAAGTAGTTTGGGAATATGTGGTTTGCAGGGGAGTGAGAAACAGAAGAGGGAAAGGAGAAGACTTCTTATGATGCTGTGAGACATTTTCCTGCTTACTCATGCTTGCAAACTGTTGTGGTAAATGTTTCTGATTCCTCATGTAGTCCTTTAAAGTAATCAAAATAATAATTTAAAAACAATCATCTTGCTGTGTGATAATCCATAGCAGAGAACAGAGCTATTTCTAATGTTCTTAGTGATGGTAGTATCACTGATGGTGTGTTTGGTGTTTATGTCTGTGGCACTGGTGAGCTCAACTGAGGTTGAGGGCTTCTATCACGCTGTGGGCTTGAAAAACCCAGAAGGAAAGGGCGATATCCGCCTTCCACCTCCTGTCTCATGTTGTGCAGGCAGATATGTGAAGCCCAACAATCAGCTAGAGTTGTTCCAGAATTATCTTATTTTAATACCTTCCCACTTGCTGCATGGCTTGAAATTTTAGGATGTTTCATGTATTTTCCCTTCCCTTCTCCCCACCATCCCCCTTTCTCATCGGATTTAAGTGATTCCATTTTGCCCCAAATAGCTGCATGTTGTTTAACGTATTTGGAGTAAGAGCGGGTTGCAAGCAGTCATTTCCAGCCACCAGTTTACCCAGTTACAATGGGTAGGAAAAAAGAATAATTGCTTCTTGGATTAAGGCGAACAGTTGTCCCCTTCCTTTTGACACTGTGTGCATGGGTGTTAGGAGAGCTCAGTGTTTGCTGAGCAGCAGTGCTCATACGTGAGGGCTGGCTGTGGTGGCTGTTCCTGCTCAGTGAACAGGCAGCTCTGGAGTGAGCTGTGGGCTGATCCAAATGCAGTGCAGGCTCCTCATAAATTCCCTGGAGGAGGCAGTCCTGGCCATCAGATCTACCAGGAGAATTACAGCTCCCAGGAGGCTCTTCTGTATGGACCTTGCATCCCTTATTTCACTTGTCTACTACATCATCTGCCTATCTACTCAGACTGGTTTTCCATTCTGTGCCCTTGGTGGGCTGTGCTCTTAATGTAACAGTCTGCTTTCAGTCTCCCTCTCGAGGGGCTGGGTTTCTAAGCTGGCACAGCCTTTGAAATACAGAAGTCATAAAGGCTGTGCCCAGAGGCCAATACGCTGGGGTGATGCATTTTGAATAAGCAGAGTTGGAAACTTCACTTTCAACTTTTCCAACCATCGCTGCCACTTCCACACTAAAGAAAAGCTATATTTCTCTATTTGGCTTTCTCGCTATTTGTCTTTCTAGACAGTTTTTGTACAACTAAGTTTCACAGTGTGCTACAAGTCTGACCATGTAATTTAGACTTTTATTATTATTGGAATATAATACAACTTTGTCTACTCTCCTATTTTCCAGCTATAATTATGCATGATGCGGAAGGCATTGAGCTGCCCTTGAAGATCTTGTTCTCGCTGTCTCTGTGGTGAAATATATTGCTTCCATTACTTCTGTCATGTGGGCCTTTCATGGACTGCAGTGTCTTCCATGTAAATCCCAAAGAATATACCAGATAGCATTTGAGACGGTTAAGTAACAGCTCCTGTGGTTAAAGCCTTTTTTTTTTTCCAAGCTTTACTGATTAGAATTCAATCTTTCAAGGATGTAAATCATTTTCATAAGGGTGAAATGACTGAAGATGAAGATTAATGCCTTGGGTTTTTTTCACAAATAAGTTAATCATTTTTACTCCTCATTTTCCTTTTAATTTGTTACAGGTTTGAGCTATCTGGAAGATGAAGCCCTGGCTGCAGTTGGTGTTCTTTACCTGTATTTTCCTGGTCTGGCACACAGAAGCAGAGTTCTTCACCTCCATAGGTATGGAAGGAACCAATGCATGATGATGTGATGTAGTTAATGTGATTGCCAAAACTGATAAAGTTTACAGTTGAAGTGTATGGTGTTCTTCATATGGCCCTATCGAACACTGTCTGCATTAGGAAAAGCTATTCTCCATCCTTGATGCTGTTCTGCATTGCAAGTCTTGCATTGGGGCAATTTGTTTGCAGTTGGGTAGCTTAGCACATTGTGACCAATGTGATAACACGTTTCTCTGGGGACTGTCAGTAAAATAAGGCAGTGCCTGTGTTTTATTAGGAATTGTGCACCTGTTGTCATCTTCAACACAGCACAAACTGTATGCTAAAAAGCTTAGTCCTGAATTTGATTTATGCAAAGAATTTAAGTGATAAATATGTGAAATATTTTCTTTCACAGAACCTGAAATCTCCTGCCTTCTCAAAGCTAGAGTTAGGTGTTGGAAGCGAAAATTAATATCTCCCTTACCTTGTGTGTGTTTTGCAAGACCTGAGTAAATCCTGAAGAATTCACATTGTAAATTCTGAAAATAGATTGATTTTTATGACAATTTAGTTCTTGTGTTCTAATAGCTGTGATACAACCATGTCTGATTGTGTTAGAGCCTAAAAATAAGCACAAACTGAGTTTTCTGCTGTGACTTGGTCTAATGTTTTCCTGTGGAATAGTGTGGGGAATTTACCCCCATAGGATAATAAAAATTGATTAACTACAACTGGCTGTTCTCCAGAATATGCCTTGAGCTCAGTGGAGCTATGTTTCTGAATGGTAAAACCCGAGACTCCTGGAAGTTTGTTTTGCACCACTGTGTGGAACTGCTCAGCCAGAGCAAGGCAGAGTGGTGTTTCTCTACCAACCCCCAGCACATGCTCCTGTGCTCTGGAGTTGGCTAAACAGTATTTAACTGCATGTGTATTATTTGGTTCTCTCTTTTCTGAAGTTAAGTAGCTTTTAGTACAAAATTACTGGGAAGGATCACCTTTTCTTTACACTTACCTATTCCTGAACCTTTCCTAACTCTGAAAATAGCACAGCCTGCTGACTTCTTTCTGCTTAATCATGCCTCATTAGTAATTACTTTGGAATGCTGAAACTAAAGCTGTGGCTGCACTTCTAAATCTCATCTGGTCTTTCAGTGTTTGGTCTTTGAAAAGCAAAGTTTGTCATAGCAATTAGGATTGACAAGCTAGCAATTTCCAGTAATGCTAATCAGGAGAGAGTGTGTGTGTGTCAGTCTATAAACATTAGTCTGAAATTCCTCTGTAGTTAATGTTAGGTTGTGTTTCCACAGTTACCCATATTGAAAAGCTGTAATTTTAAGTAGTGCCAATGGTTAGACTAATAAATTATTAGTGTGATCTAATCTCTATCCATATGTAGAACAGATGCGTTGGCAACTATTTGGATCTTTCGTTGCTTTGACTCAATAGCTGTATTAATGTTAAACCTTTCTTTTGATTGTCTTGCATACAACTGTAATACTAAAAGTAATTCAGAGGCAGTGGAAGGGTAACAGCAAAGCTACATGAGCCACTGAAGTTGGGATTTTAAAAGTCTCTTGAAGCATTTGAATGCCAGACCTGTTTACATATAACAGCTTTTGTGGTTTACAGGCATTGAAGTGCACACCCTTAATTTGTCTGTTCTTTGTGGTGGTTTTAATAGCTCTAGAGCATCTAAAGTCTGTCTTCTGTGCTGTTGGAAATTGTTACTTTTTTAGGTCTGATTAACATTTGCTCATACTCTGTTATTTAGGTCAAATGACAGACCTGATTTACGCGGAGAAAGACTTGGTACAGTCTTTAAAGGAATATATCCGAGCAGAAGAGAACAAGCTTGCTCAGATTAAAAGGTAGGGGGAGAGGTTTGCATAATGAAGGGTGACAAAATGGCTCATCTGTGTTCAATTACACCACACCTTTCTGTCACCACTCTTTGCTAGAGCTTGTTAGTATTTCCTCAGTAGATAACCACAGTGAGACCATAGGTACTAACTTGGTTGTAATTTATGCCCATAAACCTGCAGAGAGGGGGCCCTGCTTCAGATATCATTTAGGCTTTGACTGCTTGTTTAGAAACTGTTGTCTGCTGGGCTCTGCCCACTTTTCCCTGTCCTTGTACCATCACAGTGCTCCTGTGGAGAAGACACTACTCATGCCAAAGGAGCCTTGTCCATGTGAGTTGTATGCCTCTGGGTGCTAGTGCTCTGTGCTACCTGTTGTTTCATGACAACAGCGCTGCTTGCAACAGCAAAGCATGCCAGTTGCATTGTTTAGTGGAACACACACCGAATCCCTGGCTTCCTTCCTGTGTTGGTTTTGCTCTCAGGGACAGCTCCCCTGCCTTGTTCTGTTCAGTTGCTGACCTGGCTACAGCACATCTCGGACATTATCCTGTTTGCTTAGATCACTTGAAAGGCTCTTGCTGACAACTGATATTTTCTGTGTCCCTTAGGAAGACTGTTAATACTTATCTAGCTGGAAGTAATATCTAATAGGGTGTGACACTAGAATAGTCTAAATGAGGTCCAGGTTCAGAAGAGCTGGGTGCCTCTAAATGGAGCCACGCTTTCCAAAGAATTCTAAACTCCAGGCTATATGTGGCAGTTTGATCTTCCTGTGGGGATGGGGCTATGGAGTAAGTGCAATGATATGAATTCCTTGTCACTTGTATACACAAATGTTCATTTCTTGAAAAGCTGCCCTTTTGAGGAAAAGCAGTCTTCTCTCTGAGTATTGTTAAAGAGAATGTCAGTTCAATCTATGTATAAACTGATTTTTTTTCAAAAGTCTTTTTTATAGACTGACATACGCAAGTGCTTTTTTATGTGTTAAATTTTCAGTTGACTTGTATTTTGGTGTATTTGTAAGCAAGAGTATTCTGCCACTCTGTCAATATTTGAGCCCTCGCGCCCTGCTAGTGATGAGGCATGTGCTTTGTAACAGAGGTGCTAAATTTTATCATTTGAATATGGTAACACTTTGCAGTATTTTGTCTGTTAGTTCCAGAGATCTGATTCAAAAGCACATTGTGATGTGAATAAAGAGACTAGAACTTGACAGTATTACTACTTTGCAAAATAAATATTAGAAGTAGAGGAATTCTAAATTAAAAAGAGTGCAGGTGAGACTGGTCTTAATATGTTGTTAATCTGATAGCCTTGCAAAGGATCTCTGGAAAAACCATCTTACTCTTGTTCTGTTGCAACATCATAGTACAGAGAAGCTGCCAGGTAGTCTGACAATATTTATGTGTGTTTATGTAAAATTGTTTGTAACCATAGTTCATTCATGGCTTACTGAGTTTGAGATTACAGGCTCGAAGGGGATTTATCTTCAGTAATTAGCTTATCTCAGTGGAGTGTTTTCTTCCTATTGAGTACTGAGAGGGGAACACACAGCTGGGCCAGATGTTTGTGTTAAGGGATAATATGAAGGGCAAGAGAAGAAATTCTCACTGTAGCATCAGCAAGGTAGTTGGCAGTTCATATGTACTATAACACAGAGGGTGAAGTTTCCCACTACTGCTTTGAAGCTGATGAACAGTGCAATCTAGGTGACTGACAGCACTGCCACTGTACTGTCTGAGGGTTTCCAGTCTGAAAAATCAAAGCTTATGGTTTGGTTTCCATAAAGCTAAAAAGCTCTTGGTTTTATTTATGCTTGTATTTTTACTAAGATAGATAAATGACACTCACAGTGATTGTGTGCTATATCTCATTATTTTCTGAAGTGCAGTATGCTGAAAATTGATTGCTAAGACTCATTGCAAGTGAGATGCATGCCCACTGTGTTAAGGTTTAAAATAGTAGGCAGGGAGACAAATTCCTTTGAAAAGAAAAAGACTATTATAAGTAAAAAAAAATCAGTTGTACTTCAATTTATTCTTGTGAAGTTGAAAGCTTGAAGGGTGGTTATGATGGTGAAAGCAGCAATAAATTGATTCTAGCTGTGTAATTAGGATGACTTAAGAAGGAAGACATGCATTCATAAATTGTTGTCAGACTGAGGCATACACTTCTTGTTCCAGCTGGGCTGAAAAAATGGATGTACTGACTAGCAAATCAACCTCTGATCCAGAAGGGTATCTGGCACATCCTGTAAATGCATATAAGCTGGTGAAGCGTTTAAATACTGACTGGCTGGAATTGGAAAACCTGGTTCTTCAGGATACAACAAATGGTAAGGAGTTACAGGGGAGAGGATATTGGTAGGAGGTAGCCTTAGAACACAGTTGCTTGTCCTCCTTGTATTCTGGAAAGCTGCAAACTCAGCTGTGGTTTAAATATTATTGCCAATTTTGTTTGAAACTGAAACTAATGAGTGGCCTCTTGTTTACTGGTTACCCAAGTGAGTGAAACTTGCCACTGAAACACATCTCTGTCAAGACTCAAAGAAACCGTTATCTGTCTTAGGCCTGGTATGTTTTGTTTGGCTTGTGCTGTTTGGGGCAAAGAGGAGAATAGGATATACTAAAGTGGTCAGTTGTGTTGGCAACTATTGTTTTATGCCTAATCTTGAGTGTTATGTTCCTTTTTATGTAAAGACTTACTCATCTGCTTTCCCAGTCTGCCGCTTCTCTTAGCGATCGTTGCTTTTTGACTGTCTTCATCAGTAGATAAGATTTAAGAATCAAAATGAGACCCATACTGAATTGGTGAAGGAATTCATATCAGCCCCAGCATTAACAGTTGGCAGATGTAGTCAGTCTGATAACAGGATAATATACAATTACTATCTTTAAACGTATCCCTCTATATTAAATGTTTCCAGTACTAATCTTTGCTTTTGCATCGTATTGTCAAAGTGTCTGCCTGAATTTGCTTCCACAGCTTTTTTAAATGCAGGTTTATTTTTACTGGACTCCTTAAAAGTAAGGGAGAAGAGGCTATGTTTTTCAGGCAGAACACTGCATGTTTTCCCTTTCTACTCTGCATATGCTAAAGTTTAGGTACTTGGAAGCTTTTTACAGCCAAGATTTTTATTGCCTTTTGGAATAGTCATCCTAGATGGAAATAAAATACTCAATTCTATTGAGTACTCCTGCCACTAACACTTTTTCTAAAGGCTTCCTTTTCCAGTTCTGCTGGCTGCATGACTAGAAATGGCTGGGTTGTTTTCCTTCAGTTGACTGTCCCCACTTCTGCCCAACCAACCAGCTGTACAGCTTTGATATATTTATGCAGTGCATTTAATTTTTTTCTAAGTGTCACCTGTTTTTACATGTCAGGTTTAAAAGCCTGTTACTCGGTAAGGGCCTACCCCTACTTAGGGGATCCTGGATCAGGGTCTCCGTCCCTTGAGCTAAGGTTTGAAAAGCTCTCATGGCTTTACAGGTTGGAGTACAGAGTCTGAAATCATTGTCCAGTATTATGATCTGCAGTTGTCTCTGGGTATTGCAAGAGAACTGATGAAAGCTATTAAGCTTTCATGCTAGAAGGAGACATTACAGGAGAATGAAGATCATTAGATTCACATTGTACTTTAGTAGTTGCGTGGCTCGAGAAAATTGAGAGTTTCAGTTATTTATCCTTTATCTCTTGTTCATGAGCAGTATTTCGTAAAATGAGACAGAAAACAATGTTTCTGTAACTCAAGACCCTAATAAGAGGCTTTAAACCTGGAGTATTTGAATCTCAAATCCCAAAACAAAGCAGATGTTTCCTCTTCTGTGTTAATCTAGTACTGATGTTACTTCCAGAGTTTGAATAAATATCTTTCCCTTTTACTGCAAAGGCTTTATTGCAAATCTTACAATTCAGCGTCAGTTTTTTCCAACTGAAGAAGATGAGACTGGAGCTGCGAAGGCTCTGATGCGCCTGCAGGATACCTACAAACTGGATCCTGAAACACTCTCTCGAGGAAACTTACCAGGTAAGTGCACAATGGTCTCATCTCCTTTAAAAGGAAGGAAGTGGTAACATCCTTAAGCTCTCTCAAAAAGTAATTTTTCAGTAGTGAGGAAGAACGGTGGTGCTGAAAGTCCATGCGGCTTAGATGCTTGAGGACATATCTGCTTCAGCACATTGAGAACTACCTTCAGGTCGTTCCCACCTGAGCCAAGGTGCCATGGCCTGCAGTCATCAGCTCAAGTAGCATTTTTTTAGATTAGTATTAATTTAAAAGAAAGTGCTGACTTTTATAATTGCTATACCAAAACAACAAAGGACACCATACTTTCTTGTGCTGGTTACTGTGTAAGCAAATACCATGGGTACTTTCTGTGCCCAATAACTTATGAACTGAGGGAAGGAGCTGCTCCGTAATTCATTGCTCTGCCTCTTGCAAAGCTTGGCTCTGTTCTTGTTTGCTGGGCTCTTCCAGTGAGCCTTTGGTTGAATCACTTTGTTCCTGTTCTTTGTGAAATGGGGGCTAACAGTTTTTGCCAGAGATGTTTTGGAAAGTACATAGATACATTGGGATGCTTCAGTGTTGGCAGCTGAGTCCTGGTACATGTTTGCTGCTGCTTATGAGAGACTTACTGAAACAGGTTATGGTTGCTAGCAACACACTGTTTACAAACTGAATAGGCTTCACTGGAGTGTGGGTAGGTGAGATGACAAAACAGTTTTCGTTATTATATGTTGCTTATTAACAGTGAACTTAAAGCTAGGCCTTACCTGTGCTTCTGCTGAGCTGGAGCAACTGGAAGTCAGTGCACAGTTAGTCAAATGGATACCCAGTTTGTCTAAATAACAATCAGCTTATGCACAAATATACATGTCCAGTAGAGAGCAAACAAGCTAGCTCGGCATGTAGTCAGGCTTCTCTGATCGTCTAACAGTGTTAATTTGTAGGTTCAGTAAAATGTTGTTAGTCTGCTCTGCCTTTATCTACAACAGAAAACACAATAGCTTAACACTGATTTCTATGTTAAACTGCTCTTGGTTTCCAAAGCAATTAATGCCACAGAATTATGATAGAATGTAATCTTTAATTTTGAAGGTGATCAGTTTGATATGGACCCTAAAATATTGTCAAAGCATTGTCTTTAGAAACCTTTTTGGATTATAAAAGCGTGTATTTACAGATATTCTTCAACGTGCCCCATGTATTTGAAGGCAAAGATGCTTCTGTGTGGATTGTTTAAAGCTATCTTTTTGGTTTTAGGAACAAAGTATAGATCCTCGTTGACAGTAGGTGACTGCTTTGGTATGGGGAAGACTGCTTACAATGATGGAGACTACTATCACACAGTACTCTGGATGGAACAAGCCTTAAAACAACATGATGAGGGGGAGGATACAACAGTCAGCAAAGTGGAGATCCTAGATTATCTCAGCTATGCTGTTTTCCAGTTTGGGGATTTACACAGAGCCATGGAGCTTACCAGACGTCTGATATCCCTTGGTAAGAACAAAAAACCTGCTATTCTAGCTCTGGGGAGTGCTGCCAGCAACAGAGCCAGGAACAGTCATGGCCCATACATATTGGTGAGCTGACTGGAAGGATATCCTGCCAGATAACTTGTAATAAACATAGGCCCTGGAAAAAAACCCAGTCTACTTATACATGAAGTATCTTTAACAAGCTATCTTATAGTCCATGCTGTTATTACCCAAAGACCAAATGTGTGTCTGACTGCAGTACCTGTGTGCTTTGCTTCAGTGTACTGAGATGTTGTGTTTGGTAATGGTTAAAGCCTGGGTTGTCTCAAGTGGAGATCAAGGCTACCATGGACTTAGGCAGAGTGCTGTATCTGCTGTAAAGTCCTAATAACTTCACATATTCCTCTATTCTTCAGTGCAGGTACTCTTTGATGCCAGAAGAATACTTTGCCTGAGATCTTAAAGTATTTAATTCTCAATATTCAGAACAGGTTGAGTTCTTTAAAACCTCCTTTTATCTCTGGTCTGTTTCTAGCTTTCTCTTGAGTAAGCTAATAAGCATGGCTTCCTGTACAACTTTGCCTACTTTTCCTGCATTGGGAAGGTTTATCCTCTCCAATTAGAATTAACATCGACTGTGTTATGAATTTGTATGGTTTTTTAATCAC
>WAAD01017529.1:206609-277382 GCA_013389945.1 Fregata magnificens
TGAACAGCCAAAAATGTGGCGTGGAGGGGGACACATCTTTGAACTCAGTACTATAGGATTTCAGCAATACACAATTTCAGAAGGAAAAGCCAACAGAGTGCAAGCTAAACTAAACGCAGACTCTAAGAGGAGGGCTGGAGGAAGCTTCTGACCAATCCAGTGTGTTACGATGATTCTTCAAAGCCCAGCAAATGCCTGTTTTAAGGCTGCTTTCTCCACCCTGAGGGGAAGCCTCACATTTATCAGTTGGTTATACCAAGTGAGGTATAGATTGTGTGTCTTAAATGAAGAAGCCTGCCTATTAGAAAGAGAAGTGTTGTGTTTTCATGCAGAGAGGAGGTATGGAATAATGTGAATGTAGTCAGGCTTATTTTAGTTCTGCATTATTTAAATCAAATGCTAGGTGCAGAAATCAAGCAAGCATATACAAGCTTGAAAATGGCAGTGGAATGAAAAGTTTGGGAAGCTAAATTATATCCTGAAAGCTATGCTCCATTGTACAAGTGAAGAACAACATTCAGTCAGCTTGGCTCTTCTGTTATGATTTATGCAGGAGAAATCTGGAACAAAATAACAGTGACTCAGAATTACAGGAACAGCTGTGCCAAGAACCCTTGTATAGGGACAAGACAGCTGACATGGATTGTAAAGCTGGCTGGAGATTTATTTGAGGAAAAATGAAGGAAATAATGACTGCATGCTCTGAAGTAAATGCAAATAAAAAGGCTTTCTGTGACCTATAATTAAGTGGAAGGAAGGAGGCATGATTTAAAGTGTTTGTGGTTTGCAGGAGTTAAATTTAAATGTGGTCTGAGTCTACAGTCAAGCAAAGGAGTGTCCCAGTTCTTGTTCTCAGCTGCAAGTATAAAACCAAAGTGACCTGTTGTGTTATGCTAGCAGGAGTCTATCGTTTTGACACCACAGCAAATCTGATCAGTTTTACCAAGTTCCAAATTTTTCCTGCAATATGGTGATGTGGCCTAATGGTGGTGATGCATTACTTGCTGTTTAAAATGTATAGGTGAACTGTGCTTTTGCAGAGTTACCTTCATAATGTAGTAACATTATCTCACACTGTGTCTGTGAATTAGATGTTACAGGCATCTTCCAGCTGGAAAAATCTGAGCATGGTAATGTTGAGAGTTGCCCTCAGGAGTCTTCTACCAGTGTGGATTTGCCTGCCCCATAATTTGTAACTCATTCTGTAAAAGTTTTCACTTGTTATTTTTCATCTATGAATGAGGTTGGCTTTTTTCAGTCCACATGAAGAGCAGGCTGATTAAATTTATGGAGTATCCAATGATTTTTTTTCTTCGCCAAGAACTTGGGCTTCATATGTTAACTTTTGTTGTTGTTCCCTCTTGCTAATATTGACTCCAGCTGTTTAAAAAAAAAGTACCTTCAAAACCTGTTCAGCAAGCAGTACTCGTGGATTTAATGAATATCATGGCTTGTGCAGTCAGTCAAATTCTTTTTCCAGGATGAAATGCAAGTGATGGATTGCACTTGTGTTTCTGCATGCACTGTTCTAGCATGAAATCGGAACAAACTCTAGGTTGGAGCTGCAACTTTCAGCCAGTGATATATTGAAATTGGACAAATCAGGTGTTGATTTTGGTTAAGATGAGAGAACTTTTTTCTAACCTGTAGTTGATGTGTTTCTTCCCCCTTGCGATTTTTTTGACACAGCTGGCACGAGCCACAGTGCGTGATCCCAAAACTGGTGTCCTTACAGTGGCTAGCTACAGGGTATCAAAAAGGTAAGCATAGAGAAGAGTTTAGCTTGAAGGCTTTTGTGCTTAACAGCTGTCATGTGCTACCTACAGCTGAAAACTTGAAGTGCTTTGCATGTAGCAAAAGCTTGCACAACAAATGCATGGTGAATGGCTCTTTTAGCCATCTGACTGAGGGCAGAAGAATCCTTCTGCCTTGGGAAATGGGTGGTTGTGGTTGGTATTCCAAAATAACATGTTTCAATCCTTCCCTTATCCTAGCTCATGGTTGGAGGAAGATGATGATCCTGTTGTGGCCAAGGTGAATCAACGAATGCAGCAGATCACAGGGTTAACAGTGAAAACAGCTGAATTATTGCAGGTTGGTACACTTGTTTTGTCAGACTTAATCCTGGTAAAATTAGATGCTGGTGAGGGTCTGGTGCTTATGCAGATATAAACATAGGCTGGCTCTTATCCAGTCCCTCTTAGGAGTTCTGTTGTCTGCTGACTAAGCACACGGAGGAGGGAAGGTGTTTGTGGGGTGTTCCCAGCTGCTGCTAGCTGTAAGGACCTGGCAGGTAATGTTTTCCCTTTGTGTGCCAGGCGGAGAAGGGTGGAGATATCAAAGAAAGAGAAGATAACTTTGTGTAGGAATATGTGATTTACCAGTTTGTTTTGAGGGAAATGCCTGTCACTTTTCAAGTCTGCAAAAGTTGAACCTCCTTCCTAGTTGAACCTTTCAAGGATGCAAACATTTTTCATAGTCCTGCTATATTCTCTTATGAAGTCTGATCTTTGGCTGTCTGTTGGGGAGAGCAAGGAGAGTAGGACTGGTACAGCACTGCCAGAATAGCTGTGCCTTAGCCTGTTCACTGCTTCTCTTCCTCTGTGCTCCCTGAATTCCTGTTTTAGAGCCTGATTAAAGTGCTGTTGATGACTGGATATCCACAGAAAGCTGGCAATTGTGTAGTGATCTGGGAGACATGTTAAGCACAGCCTCAGAGTAACTAAATCATAAGTTATGTGATCTTCAGATAAAGTAAGCAAAGTGGTGCTTTTAAGCTGCCTTGAGCCTTCTGTGTTCCTGGATGGGCATGTGTATGCAATGGATCATACACGTGTGACACAGATCTAATTCTAGGCTGTGTATCTCCTAGTTTGGACACACATACTAGAAACACATGCACTCAGCTCCTTCCTCTTCAGAGGAGGGAGCAAGAGAGTGGTAAAACTATTGCTGCTCATTCATGTTAAACATGCTGTTGTAGTGATAAGTAAAGAGTGCTCCCACTGAAAAACATTTGGTACTGAGAAATATTCTCAGTGAAACCCTTGAACTATGAAAGGGAAAGAGAACTTAAGTTGTTTCGTTTCTCATCCAGGTGCCTTATTTCTGGCAATCTAAAGAGAAATTAAGTGTACCATAGATAACAATCTTGCCACAAAGTGCTGTTTCTCAAAGCATGTTTTGCATCTCTGAGAGCAAATGTCATCTTCTGCAGCAGTCACCTGCAGTTTAATGGATGTTTATGCTTCCTTCTTCCATGCTGTAGGTTGCCAACTATGGAATGGGAGGACAGTATGAGCCACACTTTGACTTTTCTAGGGTAAGATCACACTTTCAGTTATTTCTAGGGGGGGCAGTTTGTTTTGAGAGAAAACTGTTGAAACTGTTTTCTGTAAAAACACTTGATGTATAGCCCTGTTGCATGGATGGATTATGACTTTTGAAAAGCCTTTGCACTGCCTTCTCTAATGCTGAAAGTTCAAGAGAACAACGAACAAATCTGCCTGCTTATCTTTGACACCTTGGTTCCTTGCGCAGTATAGAGACACCAAAAGATCGTCATGCAGCACTTGAATATGCTCTTTCCATTACTTTATTTGGAAACTGGGGTCTGCAAGCCCTGGGTTGTGAGCCTGCGTTGTTCCATTAGGCTTCTGAGTTCAGAAGGGTTGTGTAAGTCCTCCTTTGGATATTTTAAAGCACTTTGCAGGAGCTGGCTGAGGAGGAGACATCCTCCCACCTCCCTTCTGGAAAGTAGCCATTATGGAAATCTTCATGTGTCAGAGCCCTTCTGGCAAAACCCTTAGTGTAGCTGCAGCTATAGGGTCCGAAGAGGGTTTGTTGGTGTTCGGGAGGGCAGTGCTACAGTGAGCAGGAGAACTTGCAGCTGGTCGGTGTCAGATCTGCAGTAGGCACTAGAGGGCTCTACCTGGCAGGTAACAGCTCTGGTTTGCTGCATGTGGGGAGAAAAGAGGAACGGAAATACTTAATTGTCACCCTAAAACAGTTTATGAACATACTAATCATACTGACTGGTAATTTCAGATATAAAAATCCATCTGACGCCTTGGTTTCCAGTAGAACCGTGGCATTTCAGTGGAATCTGGCTTAATTCAGGCTGTCCCAGTGGTTTTACCTGGTAGAAGGGATTGCTGCAGCCAGAGCGCAACCCAGTAATTGAGTACAGAATTGTAGCCACCCAACTTAGCACTGTTTAAAAAAAAAAAAAAAATCCTGAACTTCAACACTGTGGAAGCTCATATTCGTTAGCTTTGGCCTGTTGAGAGAATTTTCCGGTTAACTTTAAAACTGCTTTGTTTCCCAAGTCAAGCAAATGCTCCTAAATTCTCTTCAAAGCCTTTGAACTCAAGGACCTCAGCCATCAAATTGGCCAGTGTGGACTTTACTTTTGGATTAGGCAGCTGGGGCAGAGCTCCACTTGGAACATAACCTTGGCTGCAGTCATCAGTTAAGGCAAGGCAGTCGTAGGATTTGCCATAGTTCTGGACTGGTCCTCCAGGCTCTCTGTGCACCACAGATTTCTGTATTGAAATACTGTGTCTCCCCATCTCCTGATCAGCCTTGCAGCTTTTTGTTCCCTTGCAGTTCTCAAATGGGGACACATTAATAGTTGCATATTACAATTTTGATATTTTATTGGTTGCTCAAAAGTTAGAGAAGTCTTTTGATACTGAAGTTCAGAAATGCATGGCTGGACTTGGGTTTGGCAGTGGTGGCAGAAACCAGGGAATCCCCTGTATCTCAGTGCTCTTATGTTGGCTCTTAGATGGAATTTGCATATGCAGATGCAAAAGTATTATATTTTTTATGAACCCATTTCAGGAAAGACCTTTATTTCTTGAAATATGCTTCAAGTAGATTGAACTCTGTCTTAGGGATGGTGGCTGTGGTTTTCCTTGCTGTTTGTTTTTTCTAATGCTGATTTCTGCTTTTCTTTAAATGTTGAAGATTATTGGTTTTGTGTAGAAGAGTGCACCTTAATGTCTTCTGGCTGAAATTACTTCCTGACTATTAGCAATGTAAATAAACTTTTAACTGCATTTTCTTGAAGGGAGGGGACACACATTGGTATTCTAGATGTTCTTTCTGCTTCTAAATTGGCACCGACATAATCTCATACTTCAACAAACAAAACTCAAAACACTTCCTACAGAGTAAAGACAATTTGATCTTTTTGATGTGGTCCTTAATCCTAGACAGGCAACCACCTGAAAGAAGTTCGTTATTGCTATTCAGCAATTTTGCCTGCTGGCAAAAAATGAATTGTCTCTGCTCATGACAGTATTTCTTTGGGTCACTACTACATTTATGAGAATCTAGTGTGTTACCTGAAGCCCACTGAAGATGAGGTTTTTTCATATTCACCTCTGACTTTGGATCAGTGTCAAGTACAGTAATGGCCTGTTGTTAACTTTAACTTGGATAACAATTGTGCCACAGGCCCTGAAAACATTGCATCTACTCTGTCCTAGAATTGCTTCAGTGCTACTTCTCCTTAGAGCATCTGAGTGCTATGCGCATGCGGTTATGCACCCTGGCTGCAATTTGTAATGGCTTTAATGTTGCCCTGTATCAATTGTCCCCTTTTATTCCAACTCTTCAAATTGGGCTTAAGGATCTCTCTGCAGAGCTACACATATGTAACATTAGCGTGAGCCTGTTTGGAACTTGGGTTAAAGTTGTTGTCTGTTACAGCGACCCTTTGACAGCACACTCAAATCGGAAGGAAATAGGCTAGCGACGTTTCTTAACTATGTAAGTACCTCTTTGTCTGCTGTCTGTGAGCTTGAAGTTTGCAGTTATTCTCATTTAATTTTATAGAAAGATGAGCCAGATGCTTTCAAGCGGTTAGGGACTGGAAATCGTGTGGCCACTTTTTTAAACTATGTAAGTATGATGATCCTTTATGCATTGAGTGTAACTTTAGCAGCATCTTGTTTACAGCTTGTGCAGTTGGTTATTTGTAGAGATTCCCTGGCATCTGGAAGTAGGGATTTCATTATTCTTGCAGCATCAGGTGCTGTCCCAACTGAGTTGACAGAATTCTGGTGGTATTTAACCTCAGAGCAGAAAGTTTGAATATAGGGCCCAGCTTCCTCTTTTGGCCACTCTACTATGAAATCTTTGACTTCGTTGGATTCCTGTTGGTGGGAGAGGAGAATTTGGCTTATTTCTCAAAGGCGGGTGCTTGGGGTCCTCCTCATGTGGTACGCTGCTTGAGAGCTTGACTATCGGCCATTTACTGTGAGGCAGTCATGTTGTTCCACCACTGTTTGACAGCACTTGATGTTGTGGTCTCTCAGCCTCCATTTTAGCTGTTTGTCAAAGCTAGAGTTACTCTGGCATAGCTGTTGCTTCAGCAAATGGAGGAGACATAGCTAATAAACTTGGTGCAACTGGGTTACAAATGCAGAATTGAAAAGATTCATTAGTTGCATGCATTATACAGCCTACAGACCATGTACACTGGAATCATAAACGTAACTGCCACTGATGCTAGTGGCCTAATGTTTTCACAGTAGTCTTCTGACAATATTTTATCTATCAACCTATACTTACTATATCAGTAATTAGGATCACCTAATCTACTATGTCTAACTTTGGAATGGTACAACTTCAAATTTAAAATTTGGTAATGAAATATTTGTGGCTGAGCTGGTATTTTGAGTGTGAAATGCAGCTCAAAACAGAACCGGAAAGACTTTCAACCTCATATGGCAGGGGAGGAAATAATCTCCGAAACAAGAATCGGAACAAGATAAGTAGCTGTAAAATAGTCTGCTGCTAAGAGGCTTTAATTCTAAATTGTCTCTATCTGCATTTTGTTTGCTTCTGAGACTTTTGGACAAGCCTTGATTTAGAGTGAATGATATGCACCTTATTCTCTGCCAGTTGTACATGGTCAAAGGTGATTTACCCTTGTATGTCCCACGTAGAACATATCATATGTGTACCAACACCCTTACTAAAAAGAGTGGTTGTGTTGCTAAGATGCAGGTATTAACTTGCAAAGTTGCATGCACATGCTTTCTAGTTGCAAGGGGCCAAAAACCTGTGCACCTATGGCATCTTATGCCCTTTTATTGTAGGTACCAAGCAGGAGGACACCAGAGTGGTAATAACATCTGCTTTAAACAGAAATCCAAGTTACAATAGAGAATGTGGGGACTTGGGGAGTGTATTAATAGTAGTTCTGCTGTTTAAATTTGGTGGGAGCTGGATCGGACTGATTTGTTTCTTTTAATTAGAATCTAACTCTAATTAAATCAGATTAATCTGATCTGATCAAAACCTCACTGAAATCAGTGGAAAGACTTTCTATTTTTAATGGGAGTGTTTCCAGGAACTTCAGTGGGTTTTGAATCAAGTCTAGAATTTATAGTGAATCTGTCGTTACTGATGAATTCAATAGGGTTAAATTCATTCCAGTGTAGAAGGGCAAAGTGTAAAGATATATGCTTTTCTCTTGAGTCACATGGCTGTATTGATTAAAGCTTGAGATGCATAAAGCACTTCAAGTGGCATAACATCACTGGTGAACAGCATAGAAATGGTGCAGAAAGTGAGGTTTTCTAATAGTTTGTTATAGTTTTTGAAGTGGTTGACCAAGATGTATAAACTAAATCATGAAAATCAGTTCCAAAGACATGGTTTCAATTTATGAGGAAACATGTGGTTTAACAGGCACTTGTTTTCCTAATTGGATCATAAACTGGAATGAAATTCTTGAAACTGACTTACTCTGAAGTCCTCTCCCTTGTTCTAGAGTACTAGCTTATTAACACTGCAGGTACACAACTTCTTATGGCTAATTGTTTGTGCGATAGATCATATATCATCTAGACGAAGTGCTGAACAAAAGCCTTCAGCTGAATTAAAAGCCTTCAATAGCAGGTACTGTTACTTTTGCAGTTCGTGCTGGTTGAAGTGCATCCTTTCCTCATCAGTGCCTCTAGAGGTGCAAGTAGAAATCTGTCTGTTAGGGCTTGGGGCTCTTTAGTTGTGGGACTGTGTGTACAAAAAGCGTAAATGGACAGAGTTTGTGGACTTTGTTTTCTCAGATGAGTGATGTAGAAGCTGGAGGAGCTACAGTTTTCCCAGATTTTGGGGCAGCAATATGGCCCAAGAAGGTAAAGTCTGTTTATGTGTTTTGCTTGATTTCTTCTCTCCTGTTACTGCCTCTTCCTTAATACAGTCCTGCATTGGTTTAAAGTCAGCTAATGTGACAGTGTTGTTCATTGCAACTTGATTGACAGGCTGCTCTGTACCAAGGCAGCTGTAGCTGATCTTGTAGACTGCAGGGCTGCTTGCTTTGTTTTACAATGTATAATGTGAACAGTTTTTGTGTAGCACTGTTATTAACAAAAAAAACTTGAGTTCAGGTAGAACTCCTCTCTACTCTGAACATGGCTGAATTAATAGAGTGGGGGACTAAGGGGGTTTTCGTACGTGCTGTCAGTGCTGGCCTATGTTAAAGTGCTTCATAAGAGCCTGCAGCTGAATTCATAGGTGTTTTCCCCCCGTACTGTAACCTGAATAATTAGATTGACTATGTTCTGACTAATCCAGATCTGATTTCACTTTTCAGGGAACAGCAGTGTTTTGGTACAATCTCTTCAGAAGCGGTGAGGGTGATTATAGAACAAGGCATGCAGCTTGTCCAGTACTAGTAGGGTGTAAATGGGGTAAGTAATACTCCTTTAGGAGGAAAGCTTGAAGGAAGGCTCATGTGTATGCAAAGCTGGTGATATACTGAACCCTTGGAACAGCATTTAATAACCTGGGTGTTTGCCGTTTTAACTACTGGAGTCATTTGGCCATAATGAAAACTCCCACCGTCAATATCATGTAGTATTAAGCAGCTACATTGTTCGGCTGTAGCTCTTCTAGTGAGTTTGTTTTGTGTCAATGACAGCACAACGTGTGTAAGAATGTCACTGGGTTTGTGCAGTGTATCAGCATCAGGATGACTTGAATTATCACCTGACTAGAATCAGGTCTGTTCCTACAAAGATTTGTGCATAGTTTTAACTGCAAAAGGAGGAGAGCTCCTTGTAAGGTAAATGTGAATGTCTGGACACTGGGAATTTCTGCTAACTGATGAAAGCTTCTCAAGCTTCATGTCATCCATTTGCATACCCACCTCCCCCAGCCTCCACGGTATTCCCCTGGAGTGCCAGAACATACTGATCTGTAATGATACCAGACCCAGAATACACTACTCTGTTACTGTTGGCCCCAGAATTGTGCAATTGGAAAGATCCTTTCTTCCCCAGCCCTTTGCATCTTCCTGTGTCTTTCCCATTGGGAGGGTAGAGAAGTATAAGCAGGGAGCCAGATCCTCAGACTGAGAGATGAGATGTTACTTGAAGTAACAGTCTGTGTTGCAGTGATACATGCACTGGGTATGTGGTGGTAACTAATTTCACATCATTGTTCCACAGTTTCAAACAAGTGGTTTCACGAAAGAGGAAATGAATTCTTAAGACCTTGTGGGAGAACAGAGGTTGACTGAAACCCAATCTGCTGCAGGCCTTTGTTTCTCTATCTCCTTTTCTACTGTTGTTTGTTCCAGTTCATTTCTAAGAAATGATCTACCTTTTTCTCCAAGAGTCCTGGCACTTTACCAAAAAAGGACAATAAAATGTAACACCTGTGAAAGAAAGTAAATGGCATTGTACACATACTTGTGTTTTGGTTGCTGTTATTTCCATGTTCCCCCTGCCATCCTCCTTTGACCTGCCTTCTGCCCTCTCAACTTTCTCTGTACTAGTGGTGCAAACAGTGCTGTGGGTGATTGAGTATGTTTGGGTGCCTGGTCTTGTGCCTTTTGTACCTCATAAGATTTAGATGTTAAATATTTCTTGGAACCAAAGGGGTTTTTAAAGTTTTGTGTACATGTTGATTTTATTGTATTTCTATGGATCACAAGTTTTAAAACAAAAATAAATGTTCTTTCCATAAAGTGATTCTCTATTCTGTGTCCTTAATAGGTATATTTGGTGCTTGGTTTTAGGGAGCAGTGCGCCTTTACTTTTTCCTTTACTGAAGGCCTGTTGCTTTGTTGCCTTTTTTCTGCAGAAAATACGTCATGGTTTTGGGCAGTGTTTTATTTAAGGCTCCAGCATGTGACACAGAACTGTTGCACCTTCTACTGAAGCTGGAAAGATTTAATTTGTGTATCGAAACTATCATGTGTCCTGGGAGCAGGCAGGCTGCGCATTTTGGGCCAATGGCAACTCAGCGGTGATCTCAGTGTTACTACACTTATGAGAAGCCTTTCCCTGTGATGTTAACTTTTCTCTTGTGGGGAACTATCTATTTTTGATGCAAGCAGTTACAAAAATCTGAAGCCTTTCAAGACTTTCAACAGCCTTGACAAGTCTTGATTCTAAAAGTAGGCATCTCTGCTGGTGAAACACTGCATTTTTACCACAGGAACACCCGATCTGGCAGAGCTCAACGCCTATTGAAGTCGGTAGGATGGCTTGCAAGCAAATCTTAATCTACTTTTGTAGTCTGGAGCAGGGTTTTACCTTGCCCTTCAGATGGGCTGGGAATAATCATGCCCTTTGAACACAAGGATTCAGATTCTCCTTTGCCTTTTTGCTTTGTTAGCATGTGTGTAATGGCCACAAGGCAACACATGGAGGACAGTGTTGTCCACAATGGGAAGGAAACCCCATTTCTGAATTATAATTCAGAAGAAATGACAGTTGATTGCTAAAAAAAAAAAAAATGAGCAAAGTTATGGAGAAATAGGCAAATGTTTCAGAAATGTAGAAACTTGCTGTTAGTACCAGACTGTTGTATTGATATGCTACTGTGCAGCATGGATTGACTTCAGAGCTCTCAGTGGCCCTTTCTGGTATGGGCATGACTTCATGGGAATATGGATGAATGCAGGTGAACTTAAAGCCAAGAATGGTAATGGTTTTACAACCATTAGCCTGGGCAATTGTTAATATACCAACATACGAAACTGGCTTGAGAAAGTGAAAGAAATGTCAATTACACTGAAACATCCAGTTGCAGTTGTGATTGTCATATGACAAACATTGGTTTCCTTTGTGCTTCTCCGTTGCCCTATGTTGTGCAAAGGCTGACTGAGCTAGAATGAGGTAATGCTTAAAACAACTGTCGGGCAGGATTAGAAGCAATGTACCTGCTGTCCTCCTAGGAATGACTTGTGGAACAGAAGGATTTTACATGTTAGGTATAACGTAATTTATTGTATTGGTAATAAAACAATGTGACTTACCAGTGTATGTTCATGTGCCCCTGAATTGTATGTGTGAGGAATTTATGAACTTAATGGTTATTGCTTTTAGTCATTTAGATGCAGCATGTAAGTACATGTACTCACTAAAGTTTTAATTTTTCTGTTAAACATAAACAACTGGTTGAAGACGGAGGTCTTGGATTGCCCAGGCAGAGACTTGTTGAGTGCCAGTTGTTAATAACACTGAAATGAGGGGAGCATCTAGTCTTGTAAACAAGCTTTGTGTGAACAGCTGTAGCAGGTAGTTATAGGAATTGCAAGATTTTTTCCTAAAAGCTTTAATGACCTAGCACAGCATAGCTTGATTTTTTTTGCTCTCTAATCTCTCACAGTGCTCCTTTGCTTGCCATGAATGTTGTGGTTGTTGGCTGGCTGTTCAGAATATTTCATTGTTGACCTCTAGTTTTCTTAGTGAAATCTCTCAGCACAACATAAACTTCAGAAATAAGGAGTATTGCTTTATAACAAAGCATTCAACATATGACAGCCTCACAGATGTGAAGAAGAACTGATGATGAGCCAAACCCACAATCTCTGGTTGGAAGACTCTTTGGATTTCAGGGGGAGGAAGAGGAATCTACTTAGACTTTCTGTCAGCGTGGTCTGTTGACAGATAAAGTTCACATCAGGACTCTGGCCAAAAATCTGCACATCCCACTTCTGAAATAGTGTAGCTGGCTGGGAAATACCATTGTTAGCTGTGTTATACTGAACTTTTAAAGCTAATTTTACTTGCTTGTTTTCTCTGGGAAAAACTCTATCCTGCTCTCTGAGTTGTCTTCAACCTTGCTTCAGTCTGTCCCTGAAGTAGGATGTGGTGAGTGTGGATGCAGAACTGCTCGAATGCTAAGCTTCCTTTTATGCTGTGTGCAGGATTTGCTTACTGCTAAGCTGATCTGAAGAATAATAGCTATTTTAGAGAAAACAGTCTATGTGACTCGTGGGCATTCAGTAACCTCTCAGGCATGTTGTGTAGTCTGGCAGATTATATTCCCTGTTATGTCTCTTGTCATTTTAGAAGATGAACAGAATATGGCAATTAGCCTAAAACTAAGCCTAAGGGATGGTTTTTTAGACCTAAAAGAAAGAAGATTCGTATGCTGGAACAAATAAGCCGCCTTCCATCTAGGTGTAGGGAGCTTCTGCCAGTGTATCACTGGTATGGTAAGTACTTAAGTCTTGTTTAGACTGAAATGTTTTTTCTCCTGACATACTGCTGACTCTTCTTTATTTCACAGGGTTTAAGTACTTAGTACAGATATTTATACACACTACAAAGGCTTACTGTGGTCAAGTGGCTGCCAGACACTTTGAAGTGCTTTGGGACCTTTCAGAGAGATCTTCAGGTCGTATCTGTTAGCATTAGCTTGCTGATGTGGTCTTTAAGGCACTGCTGTGCATAAGATACTGATGAAAGCAGATACCATGTGAACTCTCGTGGAAAGATGGTCTCTTATCGTGGCTTATGCAGTCATAAGAGGAGCAACCACCCCCAGCCCATGCCCGTAATCCACATCCAGTTTGAGCATGTGGTTTCTTAACCCCTGGCTTGAATGCTACTGTGTGGACATACACTAGGTCACTGAGCAATTATGCAGCCCTCCAGCTGGGTTAGGAAATCACCTAAAGCATAAATGTTCAGCTGTGTAGACTTGGTGAAGTACTTATCATCTTTTCTGTGTTAGAAGTTACTTCTCTTTCCTGTTACAGTGGAAAAACATGTGAAAATCATCTATCTAATCACCTCAGAGGGGAAAACTGGTGTCCAGGCTAAAAATGCATGGTGTGAGCGGAGAAAGGGTTTGGCTGTGATGGACAAGGGAACCCATGTGAGCAATGGGGGTGTTCTGCTGGGAGGGGGACCATGTTTATATTATACAAGAGTTGTCTACCTCAGCTGAGCCATAAAATCCCTAATGTGAGAAGAGGAAGGGTCTTTTTTCAATGATGCCAAGTTTTATTTGAGATGAGGATGGCGTGTGTATAAAAGGCAGCCTAGGATATAGCTGTCCCCCAAGCCTCTTCCTTCTGTTCTTCCTGTAACCGGTGATGATGCTGGGGTATGGTTCAGCACAGCAGGTGCTTCTTTGGCCCAAATAAGAGGAATCCCTGTCAGGGACTCTGAAAAGGGGCAAAACCCGACCCCTGTGAGCTCTAGGTGATGAGAAATGAAAGAGACCAATTTCATGTGTTTAGTCCTGAATCTGTCTCATCCTGCAGGGGAAAGGCTACATAGACTGTGTGGTGAGGATGAGGATGTGTTTATTTAACCAGAGGTTGGCACTTGTCTTCTGTAGTGATTGAGATAATCCCTTCCTAAATGCTTGTGTGGTTGCTGCCTCTGTGCTGCCTTTTGGGGATGGTTGTCTCCTGTCCCTCTGAGGAGGTGAACCAGAAAAGGAGGATGGTTCCAGTTAAGTGCTTCCAGACCGGTGCAGCCCCAGGAAGCCTTATGTTTGATCTGATTCCAGCTTCCCCGACTCCTGTCTTGGCCTCCCTTCTCTCTATCATCTCCAACATCGCCTTAACTCTGGAGAGGCATCTGTGTGGCTTATACTGCCAGTAGCATGAGGCCAGAAGTGGATACCGAATCTTCCACATACTCTACAGTGATACGCAGTGCACAGGTCAGGATCTTTCTGGGGACTGTCGTGGGACACGCTGCCCAGAAAGAAAGTGTGTTGTTCTGGTGTCTTCGGACAAGAGTGTGAAAACCATACAAAATAGTAGTAATGCTAAGATATGGTTAACCCACGTCTACCTTGCACCTCAGTGATGAATGGGGATAGCTGGCCAATGGCGCTCGCATTGCATGACAAACAATAGGTTTTCAGTAACTGCAGGATAACCCCAGCTTGGCTGTGAGTTTTGATCATCTGTAGCTGGGAAGCATTCATGCATTTACCTGCTGTGTGAAGAGAGTGAGTAAAGCTCATTAAGGAAGAATAATGGAAGTGAGAATTTTCATCATGAGTGCAGGAGAGATGCTAGATATCTTGGACTACCTGAAGACACCAAGCTACCCCGACGCTTTGCATGTACCCTCTGGGGTGCTTGTGCAGGTAAGAGGAGAATCTCGCCTAGCCTCTGCAGTGCTGTTTGGAAGCTGACCTTTCAGCAAAGCCAGGCGGTCCACACCCCATAACTTACCTCTGCTCACTGTTTTGCACAAGAATCGCCACAAAGACAAACTTTGTTTGCAAAGCCCTGGGAGAAAAGGCCTCCCAGGCATTCTCTAGCTTTTGGAGACTGCCTTTGGCTGGAGCATACACTTTGGGATGTTTCTTTTGAAATTTCTAGTGAGTCCTTGAAAGAAAGTCAAGGATAAAACCAAGCTGCTCACTTGATGCTAAGCATCAACTGGGTCAAAACTCGCTACACAGCTGAAGAATTATTTTTCCTTGAAATCTGTTTTTCTCTTGTGCTCCAAGGGCTCACAACTGCATCAGCAACTTATATGGGAAACCAGGGTCCCCGTGACCTGAGCTCTCCTTGCAGCGTGTTGCTGTGCGTGGGCTGGCGTAACCAGAGCATGAACTAGCACCCACCTATTTGATGGGAGGAAGGAGCATGGTTGCAGTTTTAGTTTCTAGCTGCTGGGGCAGGTGGGTAGTAGCAGCAGGAGGGATGTGGTAACAGCTGCAGGCTGGGGGTGGGCAGCCCCATGGCCACAGCTCACATCTCTGGTTAAACTCTGGCCCGTGGTGTGCTCTGCTGTGAATCTTCATGCAGCCCAGATACTGAAAACAAAACTGTGTAGCGCTGTTTGCTGGCAAATGAGAGCATGGGTGAAGCTGTTTTGCAACATGTTGTTTTGGGCTAGAAATATACTTTGCCAGGTGTTTTGGATCAAGATGTGGACTGGAAATGGCAGACCTGGATGTGCCCTCAGTGTAACCCCATGTGTGTCTAACTCCCTTGTTTGTTCTGGGGCACCTCTGAGTAGTGTTGATGAAATGATTCTGGTTTTCCCTCCTGTGACCTGAAAAGGGTAGAGTGCTGCCCCTTTCCTCATGCTGTGATAAGGGACAGGCTTCAGGTGGAGCTGTGCTGCCTGCTTGGCTGAGCTCTTGCTCAGGACATCCTTGTGCTCCTGCTTCCTGGTGTGCTTTCCATAAAAAATTAGAATAGCCAAATCTAGGAGGGGTCACCTCTTTGACCACAGACTGGGAAGTGGTTTCTCCTTCAACACTTGCTGCATCAGGCCCCCACCTGCAAAATAGGGCCTGGATTCAAAGGTGCCCTTTTAGCCTCATATTCCAGTGTGGAGGTGAGAGCCCTGCAACATCTGAAGCCTGATGGTGATATAAAATTATACAGGAGTGAGCTGAGCAAATACCAATGGCCCCTTGTGTGGTTGCTGATCTTTTAGGGCCTCGGGGCACTTTATCATTCCTTATAGCTGCAGAGGATATTGCTGTCGGTGTCTGTAGTCTATCTGCAAAGATGGTGGAAGATTGGATGTATCACACTGCACATCCAGGCTACCAGGGAACAGACCTCATGGGACCTGATGAACTTTCTGAATTTTTTCTCTGCTTGTCTGGGCTGGCGTGGAGTGACTTACCCAGCCGTGGTCTCCTGAGGTTCAGCAATCCTCTACCCATGTCCAGCTGTAGACCAGGACAGAGTCTCCAAGTGACTCCTCGCCTGGAAGAGGAGCTGGAGTAGTGGCTGATGCTGACACTTAACCCCATCTCCTGGAGAAGATGAGCTGGGCCTGTGGGACTGCTTCTTCCTTTGGCTGTGGAGCACTTTATGTGACTTCATTTGTGTGGCAGCTGTGCTCAGCTGGTGAGCACCAAACACCTGTGGTCCAGGTGCACAGCTGGCCACGGGGCAGTGCTGAGCCCTCTGCAGAGTGTGCAGCCATGGCTGCCGCACCTCAAGTGCGCTGGCAGCGAGGTCTGTCCCAAGCCCTACTGCAATATAATGTTTTTGCTTGGTTCTGCATTGATTTCCTCCGCTTTAATCTTCTTGAATGAGGGCAAACAAATGAAACGTTTCTGACTCAGTGAGGTATATGAATTTGTAAGCCCTAATACCACATGTGGCCTTAAGCTGTCACTTCCTAAAAAATGTTAATTTATTCATGCTCTCTGGTCTCTCTTTGCTGCCACACATGTATTTTGGTGGGAGAAATACTGCAAACTGTGCGACATGCCCGTGTCTGCAGGAGGGAGGTGGGCGCTGGCTGCGGGTGGCCCCAGCCTGTGGCAGCTCCGCAGCCCTTGCCTTTGCCATGGAAGGCATGTGCCTGTGCGATGTGACCCTGTCAAGAAAGAGCCAAATTTGTTTCTTGCAGGTGTCCTCCTTTACTGTGCAAAGGTTTCACCTACTTCCAGTGTGGCTTTCCCCAGTTCCTCCAGCTGGGAACATGTGCTTTCTCTCTGGACAAGTTGGTCACAGTTGGATCCCACCTTCTCTGCAGCCCAGCCTCTCATGTGGGCTGCTCTGGGTCTGGGTTAGGAGGGAGGGAGCTGTTTTGAATTAGCAGACAAAGCAGCTGAGGTCATCGAGCTCCTATTCATGTAGCTTTACCCCTGCCAAAATAAATGATGGAAATATCTTACTGAGTCCACCGGCCCAGCTGAGGCTCTGGTTGCTGACCAACCTCCCCCATGAACTCTGCTTGCAAAAATCTGCACGATCTCCTGTGCAGCTGGATCCTGCTAATGCCCCCATGGCAGGGAGCACCCTGGCTTATGCACATGGCAGGGGACGAGCGCCTGCTGTGTGCTCCTGGCTCAGAGCAGCCCCTTAGCGACAGCGCTGAGTTAGCAGGAGCTGGTGAAGGGCACTAGTGGGTCTGGGAGGGCTGGTGCTCAGCATGGAGGACACAGGTGTTAAGGGAATGTGGTCTTCTATAGCACAGGGTGCAGCTGAGCGGAGCAGTGAGTTGGCAGGAGCAATGTTGCTGCTGAAATGTCCCAAAGACCATCACAATTCATGTTTTTGTCAAAGGTGCAGGTGTTGGGTTTGCTGTTCCCAGGGACTGGGGGATTCTGAGTCCTGCAGGCAGCTGGGCAGGCTGCCCCATGCCTCTGGCCACGTGCCTTCCCCACGTTCCCTCCCAAAGCTGCTGAAGACACAGTCGAGCTTCTTTTCCATGGTTTGAAAAGGCACCCGAAGGAGGAAGGCTGCCAGAGGCAACGGGCCGTGAGCTCTCCTGCGTGTAAGTGCATTGCCAGGGTATTTTTGCCGTTTGGGGCTGTGAGCAGAGGAGGGCAGAAGGGCTGCGTGGGTGGGTGCTCGCCCTGGGGCGGCCCTGTGCACGGGGGAGCTGCGAGGGCTGCTTGCTTCCCCGGCAGGAAGGGATCTCTCACTCCTGCTGCGGGTGAGACCTCCATAAGATCGTTTTGGGCAACATTATGGACACCACATAAGCGACAGAGTACATCAATGGGGTATAGGCACCTGTTGGATTAATCTGAAAATAATTAACAAGAACATTAATGAGAATTACTCCTGTGAATAAGGAGAGGCTGAGAAAGCATTGGCACAAATGCTCAAAACCTTTTCTTATTTGACCAGGTCTTTTAGCAACAGTGAGAAGGAGTTTCTGTTTAACTGAGTCTGCTCAACTTGTAATGAAGTATCTGTGTCTCTGTGGAAAACATCTTATATTTGAAAGGCTGGATCTTGCTACCTACCTGCTTAACACAGTTTTAGCGTAATTTGCGTCCAGTTTTTGCTTGTCATCCCTGGGGACTGGGAGGATATGGGGGAGCTCAGGGACACCACGTATGCAGAGGAGAGCTGTTCTGGGTACGGCAGCGTGGTCTGATATGCTTTTGGGCACTGTCGCTGGGTGGAAACGTCCTACTATGTCACATTCAAGCAAGAAAGAGTTTGTGCATCATGTAGATCATTAAAAAGAAACAATTCCTGCATTAACATGTTACATAGATTCAGATTGCTCAGTGACTCAGAATTGTAACTGAGCAAGACTTGAGCATCTGAATTGTTACATGCTCCCATCTTTGAATACTCCTTCCCAGAAGAGCTTGCTCGTGATTGCATTGCCTGTGATAAAGGCAGCCGGCCCCCCGGCACTTTTAGTCAGAAGCTTTGCACAGGCTGTATTGCTGTGGTTTTTCATCTGTGTGTTTTGCTCTAAGTAAATGATAACTTGGATTTTCTAGATAACTAGCATGGTTTTACTCACAGGAAAGAGGAAATGGCAAGCTGTAGTTAGTTTTGAAGTGGTACACAAGAAGTATTTGTACAACTTCGGGTGCATTTAAAGGTGGAGGACAGCAGCCAAAGGCTGTGGGCTGTGCTCGCTCCACCTGCCTCCTCGGCGAGCAGAGCAGAGCCACGTCTCATGGCACTGGCTAAGCTAGCAGCAGCACGTAATGCGTGCACAGTCCCTGAGCTGCTGGGGGCTGACCGGGCACCCCTTGGCCGGCACTTCCCGGGGACAGAGCTGATGCCAGCTGGTGCTTTTATATGAGTTCAGAGTAATATTTCCATCCTTACTAGTTTTGATTTGACCCCGATGGCCACAGGCAGCAAAACTGAAGGCTGGGGCAGCTTGCTGGTCCCCAGCTGCATCTAATGAGCGATGGGGTGATGGCAGTGTGAAGGTGGCTGTCCGCTGCAGGAGTGGTACAGGGTGTGCAGCAGCACGGTTAATGCATTAACTGCTGCTGTGCTGCTGCTTGCTGGGAGACTTGAGGAGTACAAGAGCAGCATTGACTGATAATATTGGGATGGTCTGCTTCTGTGAGATAGATTTCTGTTTCGTGCCACTAAATCTTAGGGTTAAATCTTTTTTTTAATAAGTAAGATGAGTGAAAAAATGTTCGTAGCTGAATAGCTGTTATACCTTCCAAAGCAAGTAAAAGTGTCAGGGAGAGTCACCAGACCTTTGGTTCTGCAATAGTTCAGTGAAGGGAGTAACTCAGCACATCCTCACCTGACTCTCCTTTCCCCATTGCCTGTGCTGGCCTCGACGGCTGCTGCCGGTCATGCTCTTGGGCTCTGAACTACTACGGCTGATTTTGTTCCTAGCAATTTGTGAGTGTCTTGCAAAAGCAGGGGGAGAGAAATAATTTAAATGTTGACACTGATTCTGCAAATAAAAACAAGAAATCCAGGGCCTGACAGCAGTGTTTCCCTTCCTGGTTGGAATACAGAAGGGGAGAGCTGCAAGACACAGCCTTGGCAAACAGGTGGTGTTCAGGGTACTTGCACGCCCAGCTTACCCAAAACACGGAGCCAGGCTGTTCAAGCGGAATGATGCTGGCCTTTGGAATGCACCAGCATCAGGAATCAAACTCTACCCAGTTCGTACCAGATGCTGTCTGAAACACTGGGACACAAGCCCACACCAGTGCCTTCAGCAGTGGGATTTCTCTTGCTGGGAATCTCATGTCATTTTTGTGCTATTTAGTCCTTATTCTGCAAACCCCTGTGAACGTGCCGAACTGATGAGCAGATCCAAGATTTGCATAAGTGTTTACATGATGAAGTTTTGCCTTTGTTGGTTTAATAAAAGAATTGGAGAGCAGTTAGGAGGAAATGATTTAATAATTAAAGGCCATTTTTAGCTCATACCTGGGAAACCACAAACTCGAAGTTTCACACAGATCAGAAGCTGCTTACTAACCATCTTGCAATCACTGCCTCTTTTTTTTTTTACGCTTAGCGTTCAGCTCCTGCCAAGGCACTGCTCTGTCTGTGGTTGCACTTCCATGCCTTTCAGAAAGTCAGAAGTGTGACTTGTACCCAGCTGGGAGGTTGGATTTTAAAAACCCAAGGTGTGAAACCCCACTCCCCGCTGCCTGGAGCAGGAGTGCTCCCCTCCCCTGAGCTCTCCTGGTTATTTTAGTACAATGTATGGCTTCCCTTTCCAGCACTGCTTGGCTCGTGCCAGCCTGGTGGGATGCTGCTGGGGGGGGGAATCATCTCACCTGGTGCCTCGTTACAGCCAGAGGAGGAAAGCAGGCACTGCTGGGCATGGGGGGGTGTGTGTGTGTGCATCTTCTGTCAGAGGTGGCCACATCCTGACAATGTCTGCCTCTCTCTTGGCTACAGACGAGTCTGGGCAACGAGTTCGGGAGCCAGCACGTTGGCTTCAGAGTCAAGGCACGGATTCAAGGCTGCGGTGGGGGCAGATCTCCTGACTTGCATGGCAGGCCTTGCTCCCACTGCGTTTCTGGGAGCAACGGAGCATCCCCATCACAGGAGGCATCAGCTCTGCCATCGCTCTCTCCCGGGTCCCAGGCTTGTGACCCAGCTACAGCAGCTGCTGCCTCCCAGGGACCTCTCAACAGCTTCCAGCAGAGCAGATAACTCCCAGCTCTCGCTGGAGTCAGCACCACAGGATGGGCTGAATCCGACCCTTCCTTGCAATAGAGAAGCTGTAGGGAACAGCAAATAACTTGTAAAATACCCTTCCCTCTGTTAGATCAGAAATGAGTCTGTCAGGCTGGGGTGAACAAGTGCATAATGTTCCTCTCTAACCTGTGAATAAATAATTTCCTCCATTTCCATGGCTATTCAGTGACAGCTGTCTGTTTTTTACTGAACTAGCACAAAAATTATTGCAAGAGTTGAAAACAGATAAAACAGGCGAGGAAGCTTTTTGTCTCTAAGAAATAGTGCCTAAAGGCAGCTCAACGCAAGATGTTTGTTGTTGACAGCACCCACAAATAGGTACTAAATGTTCTCTAAGAAACTCCCCAGCACGGCTCTTGGACTTGATATACAGATATAGGTGACCACATCTCCCACCCGTATCAGTTAAAGGTGGGAAAACTCAGTGCTTCTCAGTATCGGGGTCCAGGTGTGCAGAGCTGAGTGTGCAGACGGAGCGATGCGGGGGTTAGATAACTCCTGTGAGCCAGCACCAAGCCCAGAAGGGCTGAGCAGCTTCACCGCGTGGTTTGGAAGGAGTTACAGGCTCGCTCCTATAAATGCGCCCAGAGTTACGCCAGCAGCGCTGTGCTAATTACACTTTTCTTCTAAATATTTGCCAGAGCAAATCCCTCGTGTGTCTTAGACCACATAGATGGCCAAGAAATATCTTTGCTCAAAATAAGGATTTACCCAACCATGCTAGTGTCATAAGGAAGACTTCCTGGGCTGTTAACACGTAAGTAACATCCCCTGTTAGCTGAACACTTGACCCATCTATTTTCTGTATGTAAAAATCACAATGGGTTTGCAATTTGAGTTTAATTCTTTGGGAAATTTTAATTTGGGAAATTCTTCAAAGCCAGCACCATCAAACACTTCCCCTCGCCCAGGCTGGACCGCAGCTGGCTTTGGAGTGGCCCTCGCATGCGGGATGTCCCCTGCTTGGGGCCCTCTGTGAGCGCAAGCGCCACCGACCCGTGCTCGGGGTGCCACGTAAACACAAGTGCTGCTCGAAAGCCTTGCGGGGAGTGGCGAGGCTGATCGCATCCAGCTGGGCAAGCTGTCAGCCAGAGCATCGCCTGCAGATTGCGGCTTGAACAGTGTGAGAAAGGGTGTTCAGTGCTTGGGAGGGAGGAATTAATAGAGTAGTTCAGTTGGAAGGGACCTGCAGCGATCATCTAGTCCAACTGCCTGACCCTCAGGGCTGAACTGTTTCCTAGAAACCAGCTTTCCTTTATTTAAAGTACTTTTATTTAAAAAAAGGAAAATCTTTAAAATACACCAAGTGTTATTAAAAACAAATTCCTTGTTAATGACATCCTGACTTCTTACCTGTGGCTGATGCTCATCCCTTAACTGCCTTTGAGGAGCCCGTGCAGTACTCGGGAGTGGGAGCAGCAGGTCAACGTGCTGGGGTGCCCCTGAGCCACGGCCAGGGTGAAAGGACACAGTGACAGTTGTGACTTGCACAGCAGAAAAAATATTTTCCATAGGACAAGCTAAAGCATCCAATAATTAGGCTCTGTCTACACAGTAAGTTGATGCAATATCCTTTTGGGGGCGGGAATAGAAATGACCTTGTCTCTTTGGCATGTTACCTCTAGTAAATATAGGACATTTTGCCCATTTTTAGCAGCTTTTGTAACTCACAGTAGAGTTGTCCTGAGCTGAAAAGGCTGTGGGGTGCGATCTGAGTCATCCTGCGGTGGAAGCACACCTGAAACCTGTGTCGTTCAGCACATTGAAGCAAGACAGATCCCAGTCTGACTTTTAAAAACGTTTTCCCCTGAGAGCATCGCTGATCTTAAGCCCTGCCTTGCTTCAGTGTTCCTGGAATACGGGGGTAAGGAGGACCTTGCAGTTGCGTTGGCTTGTTACCAACAAAATGCTGTTTCACGCTTCTGACAAAAGTAAACCGTTAAGAGGCAAGGTGGCCCAGCGCAGCAGGGGCAAAGGGGCGGTGGGCGGCGCAGGAGCTTTCCATGGGGCTGGCCGAGGCCATGGCAATGGAAACTCTCTGCTCTTCTCCAAGGGCTTAGTCCTGCCCTTTCCCAGCAGCTGCGCTCCTGCTGCTTGCTGCAGGCCTGCAGCTGAATTTCTAAGCCTGGCTGAGGTTTACATGTAGAAATTGATACTAAACTTCCATTAAAATGGAGTGGAAATTAAAATGGAATTTTACTACCAAGAGTTTGTTTTGTTAGTATAAGAGAGATCTGTGCCAGCTGCAAAGCAGTGCTTGTAGAAGCTACTTGGAACCAGCTACAATGCTTGTTAAAACTGTGTCTTATAGCAGTGGTGTTTTACGGTGGGGCAGCCCTTGCTTCTGCAAGTGTCAGTCATGAGCAAAGGTTTTCACGTGATGTGCATCGCTTGTAGACGTGCAACTACCTGGTATGCTGCAATATTAAATTGATCAACTATAACTTAAAATGCCTTGCAAATAAATAATCCTGGCTGTAGTGCTAATGGTTAGTACCTAGCATTGCATTTTAACTTAAATAAATAGATGCTATTGTAATCGGAAAGCCACAGAAGAAGAGCTGCCCAGTAAGGACGTGTTCTGCAGAACCGAGAAGCTCAGTGAGTAACAACTGGATGAAGGATGTTTCTGGTGATTGATTTGAATCCTGGTGAGATTGCAGAACTAAAAGCTCATTTGAGCTTCTGGAAATTGCATTATACGTTCTGCAGGATTGACAGCCTGCAGACCAGACCTGATGCTACAGGACCGACCCCTCCCCTGTCTTAGCAGCCCAGCGGAGGACGAGGACCAGGCGGACGCTGCAGCGAGACTCTCTGGTCACAGCAGTGTGGTTTGGGAAGGCGGCGGAAGGCAGGACCCATCCCTGGGATGCAGAACTCCCCATCCAGGGTTATCCGTCCCCAACCTTTCAGCAGCACTGCATTCATCTCAGAAACTGAAGTAAGTTCATTTTAACTTCATTTTATGACGCTTTTCCGGGAATGAAGACTGGATGGCACAGGAAGCTGAGGCACAGCAATGACCACCGCCTGTGCTCTCAGCTCCTGCTGCTCTTCAACCACAACCTTATCTGACGCTTCTATCTGAGGGACGTCTGTCTCTGTATCGCACCTCTTTCTTTTTTTGTTTTGTAGCTAATAAGCCTTCCTTTATAACTTCTTAAAAGTTAAAATAATTTTTAAACCTCTCCCATCATAGGCTGTGTTTTTCAGTAAATGATCACAAGTGACTCTGTTCTGTGTAGCGTCTTGTCAACAAAAACGAAGCAAAAAGGTAAGCTTATTTCCACGCTCTAATTTGGAGATTGCTAGATACATCCAGTAGCCTTCTGGCCACCAGGAAAATGATTTGCACCTGTGGGTCTAGCTGCTGAATTTTTTCACAATTTATTTGAAATATGCTATTTTTTGAAGGTAGTATATAAGCTGCCAAAGAGCAACCATTATTTGGATATATTTGAAATTGCAAGCAGGTTCTGGGGGGACTGTGGCTTTTCAAGGATAATGCGTCTGGATTTATGGAGAGTGGATGCAAGTTTCCTGCCTCCAGAGGTGTGGGTTAGTGCTGCCTCGGCAGCGAGTTCGGTAGGATGAGACTTGTGCTTATCAGAGAGGGGGATTGCTGGCAGCCCAGGTCAGAGAGATAACGCAGATGATGCTTTTACAGATAGCTGAGGGGGAGGAAGGCAGGGACGGGACTTTCCCATTATTTCTGTTTTATTTGTTTGCTTATGGTAGGTGGTTAAAACTGCACTCAGTCAAGGAGGTCCCTACTGAGTTCTGTCCTGCACCGAAAGTTTAGACCCTGTTATGAGGACGGAGTAGGACATTTAGTTGCAAGTAATAAAAATTAAGAAAACCTTGCATGTGAAGTGTATCACAGATAAAATATGCTTCAAGACATGAGAGCCCAGTACTTATGGAAGTTGTCAGAAAGAAGATTGTGCTGCTGCCAAGAATATTAGATCCAGATTTCTTTTCTTTTCCACTGCCTTTGAGAATACTCAGAGCATTGTACTTAAAAAGCTTCGAAGTCTGGATGAAGACTCAAATAACTTAGGAAACTGGATGTAGAGAATTGGGGTTGGTTCAGGATTGTTTCTGACCAGAATTAGATTGGGTTTCTGTAGATCTCAAGTCTTTGGGAAATAAATTCTTTTATACCTTTTACATGAGGTTACTGTCAATGGTAACAGTACTTCTAGTCTGTGGATTACTGATGGGTCGTTAGCTCAAATGAATGATTTAATACTTGTCATTTCTTCCATTGACTTTTTTTTTTAATGTGGTATTTTTAAATGATTTTTCCATTCTGTTCCGTAGTTAGTGCTATTACTATTAGAGAAGGGTGTGGCTTCTTTTAATAAGAATATATTCTTTGCCCACTACAGCTAACGGCATTCGTGACTCAAGAACGTGGCTAACAGCTCTGTGTATCTTTAAAAAAAAAAAAAAACTTAAAATATTTCAGCTATGATAAACAGGTACTGTAACCTCAGTGCCTGTTGTATTTCCCCACTCTTTGATAAAGTCGTGGGAAGAAACAATTTACATGCTGAAGTTATCTATCTGACACGTTTCTTTGGGTCAAATCCTGTGGGCTAGGCTTGTGCAAGTCTTCTCTCCAATGTAACTGAGAGCAGGAGGGCTTCGACAAGCAATTTCGGATTGCTGAATGGTATCAGTAACCATCCTAAATTATGCCTCTTCCTTTTTCCATAGAAGCATTGAGATTAAGTATAACATGCATCAGCGTCTTCTTATTTTTAAATTTATTTTAAAATAATTTTTAAAAACTTTGCCCAATTTTCCTTGTTTTATCATGATACGTACTCGGATAAGACTCCGGGGCGGTATTAATTTTTTGCTTGTTTGCTGACTTTTTCTTGGTTGTTTCATCCTGTAGAAGTATGAGGAGTAGCCAAGTATGGCTTTGATCTTGAGGAGTTCGTGGATGACTTGAGGCTTGCAGGGCATGGCCATCTCGGCCCCACCATGGGGGCTGGTGAACCTTTGCAAACTTTTCCGTTACCCCACATGTGAGCCGTGCAGTTTAACTGGCACAAACTACAGACATGCTCAGTGAAATTATTATCTACCTGATTTTTTGAGGCGACATGAGAAAGCTGAAAGTAAAGGAAGGCCCAGTTGTCCCGCTAATTGCCACATTTTGTGATGTTCATCCAGCCAGCATTGGAAGTGCAGGAGCTGAAGACTGATTTATAATTTGCACCCAAATTCTGATTCATTTATCAGAACAGAAACTTGTGATGTTGCCTGTTTCCAGTTAAAACCTCCTGCAATGTTTTCTGAATATGATATTCCACTCTTGTTTCAGCTGCTGTTGCTCGTGCTTGTAAGGGTTGGTAACGCAAGGCAGGAGCTGGCTGCGTGTGGACAGGGAAGGAAGCGCTGGGTTAATGCCCTGCTATCCGCAGGCGCCCGATGAGCGCGTTGGAGCCGGCGGGTGTGTGACATTATGTCCTGCTCCCCCGGGATCCCAAACTTGTGTATCCGCAGCGTGTCAAACAGGCGGTAATAGGGGATATCAGCAGGGCTTCCGATTAAATATTGGAAACTTCTCACATGTGATCTGGAAACCTCTGGAAAGAAGGTGGTGGTGAACCAGAACGTGAAACAGGTTGCAAGTAAGTGGCGAGATCGCCTTACGTTTCTCCTTTGCAATTCTGACAAATATCTTACTAGTTTGCAAGTTGAGGTTAAATTATTGAGTGTTTTATCCATAAGCCTTGTGTAATGAGCGGGGATGTCACCGTTTTCCCTGTGCAGAGTTGTAGAGCTTTTCTGTGCATTGTAGCCATGGTGGTCTACGAGCAAAACCAAGGCCCAGCTTTCGGAAAGAAATAGTGTTTTTCATTACACAAATAATTTGAGATCATGGGGGGAGAAGACCGGGTAAACAAACATTGACTATCATGGTCTGGAGTTACCTTAGGCTGTGCCAGTGCTGGCAGAGGTGACCTGGCCCTACTTGGTGCTGTGAAAGGGAAACGTGTGTGTACAGGAAACATGTATGGGAAATGCTGTAAATTCAACATATGCGTTCATAAAGTTGGTGAGGAAGATGCTGTTACCTACCTTATTTGAATGGTCAAGGTTTAATTCTGAGTTGGTTTCCTTTTCTGTATTTGCTTGATGCAAGGGCTGCAAGTAGATGTATCGAAAAGTAAACACCTATACAGGGGTAGTGACCTGGAGTTAGGAGTGGGTATAGTAGGAGTGAGAGTAGGTGGTTGGGGTTTTTTGCCCCCTCTTTATGAACTGAAAAAACCAAATATGAATCACGTTGGGGGTGCTACAGGACTTTCTGATCAAGTCAATGGAATACCAGAGTTTCCAAGGTAAGCCCAAGTGTCATGTTCAGAATTTTGAAAGTTAAATTGAATTACGTTAAAGTTAACACCTTGGAGGATCTGCTGGTGAAGGCTCCGTGCTCAGCAGAAAAACCCAAATGTATCTCAGCAGACCTGACCACAGGAGATAATAAAGACATTCTCCACTAAGAACTCCTTAAAATCATGGACTCCTGCAGAATAAATGTCTTTCTGATGATAACGCTACTCTTCCGTCAAGCATCCCAGTTCATACACTGACTGCTGTAGTTGTCTCTGGTTTTGTGAGATCCTGCGAATACGGATCAGCCCTTAAGGTGCGTGTTTGAAGAGCCCAGCTCCAGAAAATGTTGTAGTTTGATCTGTTCTTTCTTGTAGGGTCGGACAGGAGCACTTTTGTTCATCTCTAGGGTTTGTGAAGCTAAGCTAAGTGCTCTTCAATTGCTTTCTTTTTTTTAAACTGAATTCTTCTTTGAAATGGCTGGACTGGGCGGGTGAGGGAGCTGCATCCCCTCAAGTAAAACCCTGGGACTAAGGTAGAATCACAGATAAGTAACATTAAACAGTGGCTGCAAGAATGAAAAATATTGGAAGATATCCAGCTTAAAAGTGGTTCGTTTTAAGCCTGATGCTTTTTAAAGTCTTCTGGAAGGTGAGGTGGAGCTGAGTATATGAGCAAATTCAGGTATTACTCAGCAGCTGCTCCAAGTGGAAGATTAGTAGTTGGTTGCATTTACTGTATAAGCAGTGAATAATTCAAGTACAGTAATTCAGCAGGTTTGTTTCTTTGTGTAGGTCCCATCCTTTCATGCACAACCACAAAAACTCATCCTTTACCTAGTTGTTGGAATATGGCACTTCAGAACCCTGCTGCAATTGAAATCATGTTGGTACTTCCAGTGTTCTCATAGGTTTTGAGCTTTGCCAATTTATCATTTCATTTCAATTTTCAAAGATCACTGCGATGTGGGTGTTTCCAAAGCGCTCATCTTGCATGGGATGCAGAAAGATGCAGACAGCTAAACCGAGACCCGGGCCACCCCATCTCCACTGCTGGAGATGCCTGATGGTTCGGGGCCTTCTGAGCATGCTAGAAAACTACTTATATTTGGACTGAAGCGTGAAAACAGGACAGATTTCTTTCGCCACATGACTTATAAATGCTGCGTCTCTCTCTCCCTCTTACCACTTTTTAGTCAGCTGCAAAAATCAGTTCTGACATCCCACTCTAGACTGGATATTGGTTAGTGATTAAGGTACTATGGGAAATGAGGCAAACTTTCTGGTTTCTGTGTGTATAGGAATTATATCTGGTTTTACATGTGTGATAAATCCTACTTGCATGACAAGTCATCTCCATGATCGTGAGTGACTTCAACACAAATCCTTGCCCAAACCCCATAGACGTTAGGTAGGCTGTGAGTACAAGAGTGGTGAAGCGTGTTCAGCGGCAGCAAAGGTCTAAGCACCAAGATAAGATTTATCTTGCAAACAGGTATCTGCAATATTTCTGTTCTTTAAAACTTCTTCCCTTTTATGGCTCTGCCTAAGACTTGACTGTTTTGCAAAGATACAAATATGTATCAGAAAAGCAGCATCTGGCACCTGGTTTGTACTGATTTATGCAGAGGTATGCGAGGTCTCATGCAAGGACTATTATGCTCTGTATCTTTTTTAAAGCGTGTGATTCAGCACCAGTTTGGACCTAATCATAAACTGTATAAATGCTGTATATTGAAAAAATCTGAAAAATTCAAAGCAAAAGCTATTCATTATGCTGGGAGAAGATACTGCGACCAAAGTGGCAAGCACATGAAACCTCAAGGTTTATTTGGTCAGGTTTATGTCAAAGCTCATCGTAAATCAGTAGAAAATGAAAGCAATAATTTTAGTGCTGGGGGGGTTAAAGCAGAGGTGAGAACGGTGGGTGTCCTGTCTCTTCCCTCCCTGGGGGTTGCTCTGCAGGGTTGTGCTGGGTCCCATAAATCCCCACTGAACGTCCCGACCCTCGAGCCACCCAGCAGCACCCGCCTGCAGGAACGCTTTCCTGGCCCCAGTCCCCAAAGTGTTTGAATAGTCTCACAGTCTGTGAGTCAGGGTTGGGTTTTCTGTCCCTTTGTGCAAAGAACCCACAAACTTCAAGCCTTCCTATGTATCGCTGGTGACATAATGACGTTTCACATTCGATAACCGTGCATGATATAAATGACGATACTTGGCCGTCCTTGTTACATGAAGTTTTAATTGCTGTGTACAGTTTTAATTCACCTACTTGCATTAACACTTAGCAAAGATTCTGATTTGTAACAGCTATTTCTCCCCCCGCTTCCCACCCACCCTCCTCGCTGCCCGGGTGGCTCTTCCCTAGAGCAAGCCTTTGCGGTATTTCCATGGGTCAGGGCAGCTGCATTTGCCGTCCAGATACGAACCCGACTCACTTCTCACGATGTTCCTGCACTCTGGCTTCCCGTTGACCCATTTCAAGAATTCTTCCAGACTCTCTTTAAATCGTGAGAAATTTGTTTCTGCCACCTCTAAGCATCTTCTCTCATTGGATGAAGATTTCTAAGAGAAAAGAGTAGATACTGATGCACGAGTTACGGAGCAATTCCACCCAAACGCTGCACATTCTCCACGGCTTCCTCAGCTCACTGGGATGGAGGAGGAAGCCGGCCAGCTGCCCTTCACCAGCCCCAAACCATTTCACACAATTCTTACAAATCATTAGCCAAATAAGACCTTGCTATTTGTCTGTGACTTTCACGATACTGCAGATTTTTCTGGGTTGCTTTTTGGGGCAGGGAAGTCATCTGCCAAGCTGGAAGAAGGGAATTCAGGTCAAAACATTTCTCTCCTAATATCCAAATCCTGGGGACAGAGAGGGAGTGCGGGACACACGGCGGGATCCCAGCAACATCACACCATGCTCGTTCTCAGCGCTGAGCAGAAGAGGATCCAGTTGCAGCAGTGTGGAGCTCAGCATGCATTTGGTTAGGTGATAGATTTAGACGTGGTTTCTTCTGCAGCCTGCAGTAATTAGCAAATTGATGCAAATCTGGTTTTCTTCCTAAAGCCTGCTTCTCTGTTCCAGGGAAATGTCTGAGCACAGTCATTGCTGCAAGTACAGCCGCTGGCAGAACACATGCAAACCCTATTTTCCATTCCCTTATTTTCTCTGTCTTTCTCCCTTTTGTACTCAAAAGGCAGATTCCTTTCTCTGTAGCATTCCTGGTCTGTATCTTTTCTGCAACTAACGGCCCTGTTCTTCCTGAAGGACAAGCTGTACAGGTCCTTATTAATGGCACCTAATAAATAATCTTCATTACTGCAGGTCTAAATGAACTACATTAATATAGTCCATGTAAGAATGAATTTGTGCATGATAGGCAAACCTTGAGATCCTTCCTTGAGGCTGCAGCTGGTCCAAAATTGTAAAGGAGGAACAATTTCTTTGCTAACAAATCTCACAACTTTGAATTAGAATTTACCAAAAAGTGAGCAAGAAGTTAAGTGACAGGTGAAGTCTTACTGAACAACTTCCACCAGTGTTTCTTTAATTCCTCTGGGGAAATTAACTTTCAGGGAAACTTGGTGGTTTCTTTTAAATCATAGGGACAGCTCCTGATATTTTTTCAGCATATCTGTAGATTCAATTGAAGAATCATGCCTTATCCTCTGTCCTGTGCAAAAATGAAGGTGAAGGCATCGGTGCAGTCCGGTGGCTGCAGCAGCGTTGCCCAGCTGGAGAAGGGGCCATGGCTTTCCAGCTGCTGGATTGCTCAGCGTGGGTCCGAGTGAGCTACCACGCATTTGAACAAAATCAGCAGGTGTAAAAAACCTGGATAAATGGATAACTACAAGAAAACATTTGAAACTGCAATCAAATAAATAGTAAAAGCTTACCTTCAAAATGGAACATTTTTCTTCTAGCTTTTTCAGATTGATTTCAACTTTCCTCATACACTTACATGCGGGTATCTTTTTTAGTTCATCAATAAATATTTCGGTGTTACTATGTGCACAACTTGGGCTCTAGGAGAAAAAGGGAAAGTAAATAGTCTTCTAGTTTACAAGCAGAAAGCTGTTCTTTCTTAAAAGAACCATTGATAAATCATATTGAATATGCCAACTGTTATTTGTCTCTGGAAATCTTAACTTCTTTTGTCCGATTTCCTTTTTACACCTTCTTTTAAGAAGTCATGTTATAAATACAGTCTTCCTAACTGTTATGACTGGAAACTTTGCGATAAAAATGGTCCAGTTTCTGTCAATGGTGAATGTGACAACATTGGGAATTTGATTCAATTCCACCTAAATCGGAGAGTGATTTTTTTTTTTTTGTCTTTGCCTTGGAAGTAGGACACTTACAGAGAGCTGCTTCAACCATTTTTCCTTCTATTGCCAGTCATTTGGAGACCAGGCTTTACAGTCACTGACAGAAATTTCTCCAGAAAAGCATTAAAAAGAACCGATAAAAACGGAGGTAGGGCATGCTATCTGTCTCTGTTAGCAATTAGAATGGGTTATTAGCCACATGCACTTAGTCTTTTAAAAATACGACACTGTATGGGTATTTTGGGACAGCAAGCGGAGCACGATTGCCTCTAAGTGGACAGGAGTGAGGTCGAGCCCTGGAGCTCCCTCCCCGCCTGGCCGGCCTGGCTGGGCTCCCCAGCTGGCAATCCCATCTCAGCTAGTATTTTCCATCTTGCCTTTAAATGTCCTCAGACCTGCTATACCAGAGGTTACACTTTAAGTTCGCTTTGGAGTCTCTGACTGATAATAGGAGAATAGGAAACAACAGCTTCTTACCTGTATGTGAAGCGGTTTGAAGAAGTGCTCCTGAAAACAACAGAAATCCGTTAGTTACAAACTGGAATTCATCTCAAAAAGCAAATCTGGGGTGGGGGAAGTGGAAAAGGATTTACTTTTATGTGATATTTTTCAGCTTCAAGCAAGCAAAGCATTTCATCGATTATTGCATATTTAGTCTTGTTCTGCAGATGCAACGTTTCCTTCAGAGGAAGAAAGTAACTGGACACCCCAGAGCTAAATAGTAGCAAGAACAGGTGAAGATACATTTTAAAGGTGTTATATTTGGGAGCTCGACCCTTTTTATCTGAAATGGGCTTTGAATTTAAGCTCGTCTCTCTTGGCAGGTACTAAGCTCGCTTATATAGAGAAGCTGAGTAAATGCAGGATGTGATTACTATCTTATCTCATTCATAAATCATTAAAATAGAAAAGCAACAAGAACTTGAACGGTCAGATTAGTGGCATATCTGATTTGAGAAACGTTTATGATTAATGTTCTGGTAAACTTCCTAAAGCCTCTAACTCCAGAGCGACGCTTTGGTGCAAACAAGAGCAACGTGCAAGGGCGCTAATGATGTACGAGATACCATGAAAGAAGAACACGTTAGTGTCTGAGAAAATTATTCTGCTTGTAGTAACACAGCCATGAAGCTGATTGTTTCCTGTCAGATGAGACTACATCCTATATTGCTGTAAATTATTGCAGTTTAAAGGTATCAGCGCCTCTGGAGCTAATATCAGCCGAAGATGGAGCCCATAGGACCTAATCAATCGTCTACATCTCTACAGTGTGACTTGGGCAGGCATGCGGGAGCAGAGGGGTGCACAGACACGTATAGCAGCGTTGCAAAACTAACTACTTTTCCCTGGCAAATATCTTTTCTTTGACCTGGAAAGAAAACAAAGGTTGTTTGTTCATCGTCATTAGTAAGCGTGAGGGCTGGATCTTACCCTGACGTAATTAATTTTTGTGACAGTGCCGTGCAAATCCTCAATCTCAGCTGTCAGCGGCAGCTTCTCATTCTCAGGGGAAATGTTTGGTGCTTCGTTAATGATACTTGGGCCTGTAGGTAGCACATCACAAAGGTAATTAGGTGCTTTGCGCTATATGCGTGTGGGAACGTGTGAGTGGGGAGAAGGACTGAAATGAGGCGGAGCGTTGTACTGCGGCGAGGTCGGGGGTGCTTTTAGCCAGGTTTTCCCCGGCTTTGGGAGGACTGCAGCTCTCCTCGATGCAGTCAGCTAAGAGCAGAGTAAACACACGAGGGAGCTTACTTCTAGCTAACTCCGTATTTGAAGAGTGAAATTGCCAGAGCGATTGCAGAGTCAGGGTTTAGACAACCCTAAGATAATGCAGCTCTAAAGAAAAAAAAGCCTAATTTGTTCCATGATGCGTGGCAATTAATATTACAGTTAATAAAAGAGGTGCCATCAAGGGAGCTCTCAGTGAGGAATTATTTCTGGCCACCAAGAAAAGGGAAAGCACTAATCGTCAGCATTAGTGCCAACCGCACCCGCAGCGGAGTGGGAGGTTTTGTAACCTGCCCCGGGGAACGCCAGTGCAGCCCGTGCTGCCTCACCCTGCTGTTTGCTCGATAACAGCTCTGACTCCTGCAGAGAGCTGTAAGGAAGTCCTTTTATAGTGCCAGAAGAAATACGCTTGGCAAGTGCTATTTGGAAAGGGTTAGTGAAGAGCCAGACTCTCAGCTGGAGCACATCAGCACAGGGCTTTGCAAATATCCCGATCAGCCTATGCCGGCTGAGGGTCTGGCCTAAATATTTCCCACATGGCCCCGTTTCTATTCTAAATCTATATTTAATTTTTAGATAAGGTATTTCATAGAAAATGTCTGACGAAGTGCGGAGGTGGCAGATGGGTTTTACCAGATTTGATTACGGAAATTTTTGCTGTTGAGTCAGGGATACATTTCACTTTGCATAGTCTTCTAAATGTAATATGAAAATTTGAGAGTGGATGATGTTTTAAGTTCTTTGTCTAGAAATGTTTTGGGTTGTCCCTTCTAGAAAATACAAGTCTGCATGTTAACCATGGCCATGTTACTCATGTTCATTTAACTTCTCCAGTTTGCAGAGCAGGTATTTACCTTTTCCAGTGCTATGTGAAAGGTTCTTGTAGCAACAACCACGTGGGAAATGATTGTCATGGCTGCACTTTCCAGCCCTTCTTCAGTTCACCTCTTTGATGAAAGGCCTGAATCATTCTCTCAAAGGGCAAAATTTTAGTATCAAACTGCCCTCGGTTCTCTGGTGTCCAGACCCCCTCATTTCCCAACCAAGCTGTTAGGAGACCAAGTAGCATTTGGCATCTGCAAGCTCTTTTCGACCAACAACCTGAGGTAGAATTGATTAAAACGAGTCACTAGAATGAATGTTTAAATGTGCTAAACTGCCACACTGACAGATGTAAAATCCCAACAAAGGTATCTCTGTACCTTCTCCTATGTAAACTTCAACATCTCTTGGTAACACTAGGGAGTCTGTTCTGCTCCTCACCTCTGGAGGTGGGAGAGGAGAGGGCAGGGCAGGGCAGTCTGCCTCCTTTACCTTCTCCCACTTCTGCCTGGATCATTTGCCGCAGGGGAAGGTGCTGACAAGAGGTTCAACCACCATCTTATTCTGTACGAGGATTTAATAACCAGATCCCCAGATGCAAACCACTATGTAGACTATACGTTCATCTAAGCCATTAGGCAAATACTGACACCTACTAAATCCATTTATTGAATGATTTTCATGCCAGATACCATTTGGAACAATATTTTTAATACTCAGCCACTTGGAAAACATACCCTGGCTTAATGTCAAATAGCTTTAAAACTGTTGGAGAGAAGTAGCAAGATGTTATCGATAGGCTGAAGCTTAAAGAAAGCAGCTCCCTGTGCCGCGCACAAGACGCGTCTTTCGGCGACGCTGCAGGATGCTGGATGTAGGCACCGTGCCCTTGCGCCCGTGCACTGACTCCTACTCACAGCCAGCATCTTCTTAGGGGCTTTAGGTCTGATACGGTTGCAGCTGCGCTGTTTTGCTTTTAACTTTTTCTGTAATGAGAGGCAAGAATCTGCTGTACTTTATTAAACATTTTTGATCTGTAGCCTTTTGGTAACAAAAAGATGTTTTGTAACAAAGATATTACAAACAGGATTGCTCACTCTTGTAACCAGATGAAGACTTTCCAAGGGTTGTTGGCAGAGGCAGTTTTGAGAAGCTGGCATAAGCAAGCAAGCACACAAAATTCTCCAAAATAGTGAAAAATAATGAATGTTAAAGACTGGGAGTTTGTACAAAGAGGGGACACCTTTATCCGTTGGTCTAGCTGGGGTGCCGCAAGTGAACCTGAGGCACGCAAGCCCTTTTTCAGACTCCTTCAGAAAACAGCTAGTCTGAAATCTTCCTTCACCTTTCTATGACACTTCCGACCTCTTTGGAGTAATGCTGAGAAAAGTTGATTAAAAGCCTGAGCGAGTAACAAACTGGCAGCCCTCCTTCTCCTCCCATCTCCTCCACCTCATGCCGTCAGTCCGGCGGCGTTGGAGGGACGTGCAGCGAGCAAGGGCTGCCACCTAGAGAGCGGCCACTGCTAGTTGCAGACAGATCTCTGTTTTCTCTTTTTTGGAGAAGAAACCCTTGCCAAACCTCAGCACATTCTGAGTGCATGTGGTAACCAGAGCAAGGTGAGCCGCCTGCTCTGTGATTTACCCCAGCCTAAGAGCCTGAAGAGTTGCCTGGGTGAGATGACCTGGTTTATAGTGATAGCAATTTAATTTGTATAGAGAGAGCATTTTAACAAGCCATAGGGAAGGTAGTGTCTGGGGGTAAGTGCATCTGCCATTCCCCAAGCACCCGGCAGCGACGACGACGGGTTCAGCCTGCTCTAAGGGAAGCATTTTCCAACCTTTCTTCCCCACCGTGAGCAATGGTCCACAGCATCTCCCAGTAGTCCTGGCCCACTGCTTTATCTTCCCCTCAGAAGATTTGTGCTAACAAATGTAAAACTTGCTTTGGAAGCAAACTGAGCCTTTTGCTGTGCTTTTCCCTTGCACCCCACAGGGTCGTGGCCCCCTTCCTCCTTGGAAGGTTGTAACTGTTCCTCTCTTTCGCACCCAATTCCGAACAAGAGAGCAGCTTTGGATGCAGTGTGTTGGATTGTGATCCAGCTCTCCAAAGAGCTTTCAGCCTTTGAGCTGGAGGCCATTGACTCCCCTTTAAGACCAGCTTTTCAGCAGGCTGTATGCCGGTCTTGTGGAGACGGGGCTAGAACATCCCCTTGGGTATCTCACGAGTTTGTCCTAGTGGGCAACGCGGGCACCATCCCCAAGCACAGGTATACCTGGTGTCACCCTCCTTCTGCCCTCTCACCCGCTCACAGGGTGAGCTGCTTTGACCTAAAGCCACTAAAAACGTTGAACCTCCTTTTCTATGCACTCTATATTTTTGTAGGTTTTGGTTAATGCTTTATCCTTGACTATTTTGGGGAGGCAGGGTGATGATGACTGAACGTACCGTTGGGGTTTTTTTTTTCCTCCTTGTTCATACAATGACTACTGTGTCTGCCTTCCTCCGCCCTCAAGAAAGTCCTCTGCAGCTGTTATTAAAAATATTAGCTAATTCTTCAGACATGTTAGTTGCCTTAAGGAATCCCTGTATATCCCAGCATGGATTTCCCTGCCTCCTCAACCTGCCCTTTCCTGCAGGCAGTGTGGTGTTCGGGGGATCCCACAGGCACACCACGGCTTGCACAAGCACCGCTGTCTGCTAAGTTCTCCATGAATCATGGTATTTGGGGAAATTTTTTCAGGTGCTCAGTGATGCCTGCTAAAGTAGATAAAGATGATGGGCTGGGCTAGGATTGCTTCCTGCAGGTGAAATTCCAGTGGGAGAATCCCCTTGGAGGGGAAGATGTGTGCCTGACGACCCCGATGGCCCACAGGGATGCAGGCGCCGCCGCGGGCTAGCGCTGCTGCCACATCCCAGCCCCAAATAGGATTTTTATGGCTGTTTGCTAAATGTTTGCTTCCTTCTCTATGGGTGACCCTTCCTGAAATCAGAATATCCAACCGGGTGGAAAAGGAGAGGCGCTGCAGTGTTTGCCGCGAAGTGAGAGCAAAGAAAGGAGCATAATCCCAACTAGCTATTTAAGTGCTACTTTTACCCAAATTTGAAAACACAAGTGGTCTTAGGTGGTATCTGGACCTCATGGTGATCCTCTACACGGGGTATCAATCATCTGTAGACCATATAATCAACTTACGTATTTCTGAATAGACCCCCCCTGAAACTCTCAAAACCTCACCACTAGAAGACCCTGATTCAATCAATCTAACTTTTTTTAGATGGAATATTCCTTAAATCACCGTAAAACATCACAAAATAAAAAAATATAAGAATACACCTTTGTGCAAGAGATTTATTTTGCATAGATGCTGTTAGAGTTTGGTTACATTTCATAGAGTTCTGCATACAAATTTCCCAAATATCTAACTGCAAAAAACATATATACGATGTCTTGGCAGCATACAGCTGTAAGAGCAGTCATGTTTCCACAATTTGCACTTCACGTTTTTTACATTTTAAAATGGTTGTCACTGTGTTCGTAGCATAGTAATATTCTTCAGTTAATATAAGTACTTAAGCATAATTTAAAACGTAACAGTTGCGTCCTTTTACAAGACTGTCCTTTGAAAATGCCCCTAACCTCCTAAAGAGATGTGAAACTGCTCTGAAGGCATCTGGAAGCTTCAGCTGCAGGAACAAAATGCTGAAATTGCCAGAGTGCCGCAGCATATTGTGTGAAGGCTTCGTTTGGTTGAAAAGAAATGGAATATGGTACGTATCAGGCTCTTGGTCATCAGGTTTTATTTAGGCAGTTTATCCGCACGGGGCACTCGTAACACTGACTGAAAGTCATTTTTACATTCACGCACTCTAAGTGGGTATGAGCTATGCCTTAAGTTGCAAGCAGTCTTTTCAAGGGTTTGCTAAGGTTTGACGTCTTTGAGAGCTGCCTTTGGTCGTGTTTGGTGGCAGCTCAGGGGAGCCGAGGCCAGCAGCCGTCCGGCCGTGCCGCAGGCTGCATCCCAGCCCCGGGGCTGGTCCTGGGGGCCGAGAGGAAGATGAAGATGCTGGGCACTATCTCCAGCCTGGCACCGATGGGCCCCGTCCCCATATCGCAGGGTGGTTTTGCCCCAGCTTTGAGAGCACTCAGGCGACGCAGAGCCGAGCCCTGGGGATGTGGCCTGGGCTAGTGTGCTAGAGAAATAGTGTGACAGCAAATCCAAAGCTGGATCCGCAGAGCTCCTCCTCACACACCATTAAATAGCAGTTTCTTAAAGTAAATAATTATTGCATTTCTTCATTGTAAAAATAAATAACTTAAAGTTTCTACAAATAAATAGAATAAATAAATATGAATAGATATATGAATAAATAATAGCTTCCAACAGCCTTGCTCACTGGAGTAAGGCTAGGCAAATAAGGATATGCAAAGCTCAGGTCTCCTGGCAGGTTGGACCAGGGGTGCTTCAAACTTCTTTGAAGACTACAGTTTTGTCCGGCAGTGCATAGTGATTCAGGAACTTTAAGAAATATTCCAAATTACTGAAAAAGTCCTCCTCTTCCAGTGGCTCCCAGTGCTCTTCCTTGGGGGCAGACAGAAAGGAGAAGAGTTAAAAGAACAGAATCTGGACACATAAGTTGCAGTCTGTTCCCTGACTGTAGTTTTTTTCTTAATAATTAATTTTAAGACCATGAAGGCTTTCAGGAAGATAGTGGGATGGGACAGCAAGTTGCATCTAGTGCAGCTGTCCTGCAGCGAGGGCAGCTTCTGCCCTGGGGCTGGGGCAGCAGCCGGGGGCTCCGGTCCCCATCTGCGCCGGGGCACCTCCGCCAAAGGATGGACTTTCTCTTAGCAAGGAGACATCAGGAAGAGGTGAGCACAGCAGAGCAGAGGAAGCACCAGGGCCATGGCCAAGTGACAGCTGCTGGCTGGGAACTGCTCCCATCAGCCACCCAACTGGGAGGCAGCTACGTGCTTCAGTCAGGCACTTGTTCTCAGTGCAGTCAGGACAAACACCACGGTGTCTTTTATAGTCATCTAAACAACATAAAACAGCAAGTAGAAAATCCAACCCAAACGTACCGTCCACCCGACGCATGACTTTCCAGCATCCTTGATTTTTGTCAGCCTCTGGGTTATTAGCCTCTCTGACATCTCTTCGCTGCTTTTTAGGGCATCAATAAATCCTTCCAGATAGCTTGTTACATTCTGTCCCGCCTCCATCATGTTGTTCTGGAATAATAAAGTTTAGGCATTTCTGTCTCTTCTGTACTGTATTGCTGGCACAGGTTGTATCACGTTAATGCAATTAGAATGCCTACTACAAGAAATAATGTTGCACAATACTTTGAGGCCAACATTTTATAGTAACTTTGGACACCTTAGAGTAGGGAACCAACGTGCAGCCCAGTGCTTTCCTCCTGCTGAAGGCTGACATTACCTTCAAAAGCTGCAGAGCAAGACTGTGGAGGTGAAACCGGGCAGGATCGGGCACCTTTTGCTTTTTAATTGCCTCCTTAGCAGCACAGGAAGGCAGCGATGCTGAGGAGCACCTCCAACCTCCAACCCTGCTACCTGCTCTTTGCCCCTCCTGCACTTGCCCCGTGAAGCCGTGCTGCCGATGCCATTGCAGGCATCGTTCTCTAACGTTGCGGCTATTTCTTTCTAGAAAAGGCAGGGGGGAGAGCCTGTGCCCCCCACTTTCCAATGGCAGGAAGGTGCCTGCCTCCAGCTGACTTCAGAAGATGGTCAGTTCTATCTACCCCATGAAAAGAAAGACAAGCAGCGCTGGCTAGGAGCAAGCTTTTGTGCACCGCTGTACTGAAGGCAGTAGCCCTGAGCACTGATTTTGCAGGGAGATAACTTTGCATTGATAAGAGGAGGATTCGTCTCGGGGGAGCCGACCCCTGCACATCACCTCTCAGCACACACAAGCTCAGCTCCCTCCTGCACAGCGCTCCTGCAAAGCCCGTGAATGACTTGGTTGCCATCTAAGACCGATCTTAAGAGCGTAAGCGCTTGCAGACAACCTGAATGAGCTTTGGCAATAGCTGCTTTCCCCTTCCGTCTCAAAAAGCATACTAGCCACACCACAAGCACACAACATTGCAATGTGAGCCAGAAAGTGATCTTACCAGAGGTGTAATTTTGCTGCTGCCCTGAAAGAGATTGATAAAAATCATGTTAGCAGGTTCTCCACTAGCACAAAAAGTCAGACGTGGGGCACAAAGAAAATGGAACAACCTTAGAGTTTAGTGTCCGAATGTCGTTGAGGGTTTCGTGGATGAGGGAGCTGACAGCGCAGCCCGCTCCTGTGGTGGGTGGCACGGGCAACGCGATGCACAGCGCTCCGCAGGACAGCAAAACCCCGACCAGGTGCAGCATTGTGGCGAAGGCACTGCGCTCCCCTCCTTGGACTGGGTACGGCTGGCTCCTGGCTTCCTCTTATATGTGCTCTCTTGCAAGGAAATGATTAATACCTCACCACAAATATGCCTAAACTGAAGGCGAGTAGTCACCTGTAGAATGGAAGCTATTAGTTTCTTATCTGATTGAGGAAACTACATGTTTCTAAAACAAGGGTTCCCCCAGAAGTTCAGTAGGAGCTACGTAATTCAGATGTTTGAGCCCATTCTGATTTTAGATGCTGAAGCATTTTTATTAGCTGGTATTGTCTAAAGATTAGTGCAAGATAAACCAGGGCTACCTAAACGTCTCTCAGATCTCTACGTTCACATTTAGCCTACTTAATATTACAATTACACTAAATACTCTCATTTTACTAATTAATACTCCTGCCTTGTTCTGTGTGGTTGTCATAAGGAACTCCGTGAATAACTCACTGCTACCATGCTCACATATAAATGGCAAATTCGAGAGCCCTCCTGAGACCTTGCTGTGCCCGTGTGAGCCCAGCGGCGTGCCGGGGAGAGGGACCAGCCAAGGGCTGCTGGGGCAGCTCAGCATCTGGGAGTGGGGCAGAAAAGCTGCTCCTTCACTGCTGTTTAAGGAGCATTTGCCCAGTTTCTGTGCTCTCCTGAGGAGGTTGAAACCATTTGGCCGGTATCTCCGTACACTTCGTCTGCAGGAAGTTTGGGTGATGGGGGTGCATCCCATTGACGATGATTCCGGCAGAATTGCTCCTCAAGCTCACAGTGGGTGCTGGGGTGGCCATGGTGGGTCCTGGGCTTGCAGAGCCCTCTCCTGCCCCCCGGACCCCTGGAGCCTGCTGGGGAGGAGAGCGGGGCTGCCCTTGGCCTCTGCCCCTGCTGCACAGCTCCTCTGCGCTCACACCAAGAGGAATGAAAACTGTGCCGGGATTACGCCCGTGGGACATTGCTTCTCCGCTATCCAAAAATTCAGAATTTTTTGTTTACGTGTTTGTGCTGTAATTTAAATTTTGGCATTTCAATACTGTAGGAGTTTTACTAACAGTCTTTAATGTGCATTAGGTTTCCCTACCCTTAAAAAACCCCAAGTGGTACATAGCCATAGTGACGGTTTTATTTGAGGTGCTCCTCCTCCCCTAAGGCGAAGGCAGGTGAGCCACGCACCAGTGTGCCATCCGAGCTGATGAAAGCCCAGACGCTGCTTTTCCTACGTTCATGTGGCATTTTCGTACTGGTCCCTGAGCTGATGTTTCACAGAACACGTGTTGTAACTCCAGCAGTTTCCCTGCTGATATTAATTACACGAGAAGCCACCACCGTGTTAGCTACAAACCAGGTCTTGGAGGTGCTGCCGGGCACCTCCCTCCCCTGAGGAGCTGTCTTGTTCAGTTCTTTGCTTTCAATCATTTCGCTAATTGTTTGATGAGTAAGGCATCTTCCCTGCTGTTCCCCACAGCTCAGCATTTAGGAGTATTTGCTGGATGAACTGCCCTGGAAGCAGAAGCCAGCTGCCGAGCAGACTGTGCTCCCTTGCCTGTGTGCCCTGACTCTGCTGGTGCAGGAACTGGGGTAGTTTTCCTGCCTTGCTGGAGTCACCCTGATATTCCCAATGTTTCCACGCAATCAGCAGATTGGTTTTACTCCAGAGTTCAGGTTAAACCACTGCGTGTTACCTTGGTGCGGCAGCATCCAGAGGAATGCCATCTTTGCCTTGTGCCATCAAGGGATTTGCATCAATACAGCCAGATGGCAGGTGAACAGTCATGAATACCAGTCACCACGGTGCACAGCTGGCCTCTTTTAAGAAAACCCTGTTCTTCCGATTTTAATGAGTTCAGGAATAGTGTGGACCCTTCCGGTGCCACCGTGCATTACACACCCCGGGAAGCAAAGTTGCACCTGAGACTCAGATGCTCGCCCCATCTCTGCTGCCTTCATAGTGAACGGGTGGTTCGGGACTTTGCACATCCCCGGCACCACTGTGGCTGCTGGACATAAAATGGAATACAGTCTGATTTAAAGGGAAGTGATGGATCATACCTATCACACGGATGAGTGTACATTCTGGTACCATATATTGTAGCCAGGTTCAAAGCACAGGGAAGAATTTCTTCCCTTGGAAGAGGCAGTAGGAATCAGGGCTGCAGCTAAACTTGTTGGTGAGCATCAGGGATTTTGCTTTCATCACAAAACTGACTAAAGAAATGAGAGTCCCGGCAGAGAGGGCGGAAGGGAAAGGTGTGGGCAGGACGGACTTTTACTGCTGGAAAAAACAGAACCGTGAAGCTGGGACTCCACCTTGTTCTCTTTATTCTTTTTATAGCCACTAATGACATGCAAATACGTTCTTAGATTGCGGCCAGGGTGGAAAAAAGGAGCTGACAAAATCAGAAAGGAAGATGGAACTTGCGGTATACTTGTACGTACACTGATCAGTTGGTCTCTCGCACCCTGACTCATTTGTAAATATTCACTCAGAAATGAAACCACCCTGACCACTCTGCTCCTCTCATGGCAGGATCAGCATTGACCTTTCTTTCCTGTTCTGCACTTAGGGGATAGCTTCTGCGGGATGCTGAGATGGCAGGACGGAGTTTCCAGCCAGGGCTCATACAGCAGCACCTCCGTCCAACTCCACCTCTGCCGAACCATCCGTGGAGGATTTGTGCTAATGCAATGTAAATCTCTGGTATGATTTCACTCCTAGGCAGAGCCATCTGAAATACCCATACCCTAGTCAGACACAGAATTAAATTAATGAGCAGAAAATGGCCTGGCCCATTAGGAATTAACTGAAAGCTTAACAGAAAATTAACTGAGAAAGTGAAAAGATAACAGAAAATTCACTGAAAACTAACAGAAATTTTAACTTTTCTAAGCCTGGAGAGATGATGGGCTTCATTTTTATGAGCTGTGCTCTGCATAACTAGAGCAGAAATCCTGGTGAGAAGTCTCAGTATAGCGATGGTGCAGAGATGGTTCCTTCTGAGCAAAATTCCCTCTCTGTGAAGGATTTGCTGGAGAACTTCTGGATCACCACCACGTATATGATCAGTATATCGTCATCACCACATATAAACCACTTGAATGGAAGTTCAGCCACCTGGAGCATCTCTTGTGAGGCTTCCTGTCAGATTAGGGGATAAGCAGACAATTTTGGAAGTAGTTTTGCTGATTGAAATTATCTTCTTCCTCTCATTCCTCTGTGAAAAGATTGATCATCGCCCCCTTTCACTCCTCTGAACACCCTCTTCACACTTGGGTCAAGTTCGTATCTACGCATTCTTGTGCGACCTTGAAATGTTTTTATTTCTCCCTAAATATTTGCCCCCGCCACATTTCCAGCTGGCAGTTGCACTCATACACCTCCGAGCAGACCAAACCGTCAAGCTCCTCAGACGTGATGGGCTCCGTCTTCCCCTCCTTGGCCCTCCTCTGTATCTCTTCCAGTTTGAATTAATCTTGAATGTGGGAGGCTGAGATGCTTTACAATGTTCTGTGCACAGCAGCATCGATACCTTCTTGTCTCGGTACTGGAAGGAGTTAAACAGTATTGTATCTCTGTGGTCTGCCTCTGCAGAAGGAAGGAAACCATGCTTCTCTATGGGGTGCAGGGTAATTTTAAATGCTGTTCAGTAGAAACTGAAATCGTTGTCGCTGGTGACTGTGCTGGGTCGGGGCTTCTGCAGCAGATGTGCAGCTCCGCTCCCCAGCCCAAGGACATTCCTTTCGCGTTTCGTGCTCTGGCTGTGGTTGCTGGTCCATGGCCAGCCGTCTCGACAGTGGGCTGTCATTTTTGGAAAGTGGCCCTTGGAGCATGGCTCCAAGTCAGGCTAATTGAAGAGCAGAGGCTGCACGTTTTGAAATAGGCTTTGGGCACAGAAAGACTTTTTATTTAATCAAAAGGTATTCCCCATGGTTTGTATGACTTCCTCTGTAGCTACTAAAAAAAAAAAGCCTGTGAGTCACGGAGGCATGCTCTTCCCTTGCAGGAGCAGGGGAGAATTGTATAGACTAATGAAATCAGAAACGAGTCCAAAGCCAACTCATTTTGCGCAGCTTGACCTCCTGACCCCCTGCCCTCCGCTGCAATCCCTTTGTCTTCTGGGGCTCTGCCAGGGTCTCTCTATCTGATGGGGGTTAGCAGGTCTGGATGCTTTAGGACTCATAGACCTTTTTGTAGCTACCCGACTTTGGGAAAGCAAGGAAAAACTCCCTGCTTGCTCAGAGAGATGTTGTCCTGGAGACCCACAAAAATTCCTTACGTTTCAGGCAAAATTAGAGATAGCTTCTGGATTTCGGTGTTAAATTCTACAAAATGAGATGCCTGTTTTGTCAGAAGAGATTTCACAGGCAGCCTCTGCACCTCTCCAGCTCCAGTGACGGCAGGTCGGTGCACATGGGCCAACATACATTATCGGATGCACACTTCACCCTCCAGCCCTGACAGCAGAGAAAATAAAATAGTCTTCCCTATTTTTTGAAAGAAATTATGTCTACAATTTCTTATCTCTTCCCATCCACGGCGAGTAATTGCAAGACATCTCTGGGCTTGAGTTTATGGTCTAAATCCCGTTCAAGCTCCCCAAGGACCCTGTGTGCACCCTGGGAGCAGCCGTGGCCCCGCATCTCTCGCGTCTTTAAGCTGGCGCCTATCCCACATGTGCGGTGGCTTTGGCAGTTGTTGGTAAGCATCCAAAGAAGGCTGGCAATATTTAATAGTGATTCATTCTCTTCTCAGTCACCCGTCTGAAATGGAGTGAGTCTGAGAGAAACACAGATGACCAATCCAAACAATCTGTAATGGGAGTTTTGAAGTCCCACCCACTTACCAGCTGAAATTCAGCTCCGGTGAGGGGGTGGCCAGAAAGGGACACTTAATTTTTCAGTTGCAAAGACACCACATACAAATGAAGGGGGAAAAAAAAAAGTAATCCAAAGCCTGTAAAAGTGGGACCATGGTCTGCAGAAACTAGAAAGAGTTTGTGAATCCTGACAAGTGACTAATGAGAACTGAAGTAAAGTAACAACAGAAAATGAGTAATCAAATATTTCAAAAAAGAAAACAGGGGAATTACCCTTGCAGAGTATTAACCCAGATTTAGCTGCTGTTTGCAACTTGGTGGAGTCGAGGCTGCCTTCATCTGGCCACGATGGCATCGCCGTCCTGTGTACACGGCTGATCAGGAGGGCGATGCCATGGCTGATCTCCATCCCTGTCGTCCTTAGGACTAAGAAATGATGGCAACAGAAGCGGTGCTCAAACAGGAGGGGAAGGATGGAGCATGGGAGCAGCTGCTTTCTGTCTGTTCTGCCCTGGCATAAATGAGGGGGAGCCTGTGTCAGGGAGCCCACCTGCGGGCTGGGGCAGCCCTCCTCCGGGCGATGCTGGGTGATCTGGCTCCCTCCTGGCTGCCCCACCACATGCTCCTGTGCAGGAGGAGCTCTTCCAGAGCCATCCGCAGCCTGGAAAGCGGAGCTCTAGGAGAGACACCCCTGGACTGAGCTGCAAAACGTGGCCTCAAGGTGCTGGTGCCTGTGCAAGAATGGGGTGTGTTGTGTGTTCCCAGAGTGCGATGCGTCTCGGCAAACCTTCCACCAGCCCTGCACGTGGTGCTGGCACAGGACAACTGCCACCATTAAGGGCAGCCAGAAGACTGTGGCTGGTCCTACATGGGGTGGATGGGTTTCTCCCACCCTTGGAGGGCTCATCGGGGAGCCCATGGGCATGGGCAGGTTTAGGCATGGGTTATGGACCTCGAAGAGGTTGGGCAGGCTGGGGGATCTGCTTTCCTGCCTCTGCGGTGGGGAGATGGGTTCTCTGAGAATAATTTCTTGCTTATCAAATGGGGAGTGCTAAATATAACTCACACCTACAACTTCTAAAAGTAGAATGTACCTCTGTAAAACAGACCTTCCCCTGCTGTGCCACCGTCTCACATGTCTCATCCCCACTTGGGGCTCATGGAGTTGCGTGGGGCTCTTGCTTTTTTCCTGCTGGTGATGTAAGAAACACAGCAATCAGTTTTTAATAAAAAAATCTGCTTCCTATACGAACAAGTCTGCAGCAGCCCTCAAGAGTCAGTAGTGGCTTAACTAAGATTTTAAGGCATTTGTGTTTTATTGTGTTACGATGATGCAAGATTCTTATCAGCGCTACTGAAGCAGCGATGAAGCGGTCGTGGTTACCGTGCTTGGCATGCCAGTGCAGTCATGCCAGCAATAAGACCGTACTGCCTGCTTGAAACCAGGCGTTCCCTTCACTCCTATTTGCACTGCAGTTTTCTGGTCGGCTTAATGGTATTCAAATTATTTAGGAGCTCGCATGGGATCAGAGACGATGGCAGGGCTCTGGGGGAGCTGGAGAAACCCCAGCAAAATGGACTTTTCCCCTCGCCCGGGCAGGGCGGCGAGGAGGAAGGGCTGTGCCGTGCCAGGGAGCGTTGCAGGGTGCCACCGGCACCAGGGCTGGGAGGCTCCATCCGGAGCTGGGACCCCGCTGCCCGCACCCCGCTGCCTGCACCCTGCTGCCTGTGCCCCGCTGCCTGCGCCCTGCTTCCTGCACCCTGCAAGGCACCGGAGCTGCCAGCCCGCCACTGTTTTGCTTCCCTCAGAAGTCTGCTGCCCTGGGCAACAGCTCTGGCTGCATTTGCCTACAGCCAGCCCCGTGTTCACTTTGAGTTATTAAAGCTGCACTTTTCCCCCTTGCCTGTTTGTCAGAATTTCCTGGACTGCTGTGCTGAGAATGCTGAACCTGATTAATGTTTTCTACTTAAAACCCTGACATTCTTCTCTTTTTCATATACCTGAGATTCCATGACTTCCCACTTATCCAAAGGGTGAATTTAAAATTTAATGTAAACTATTTAAATGTAATTTAAAATAATGTATGTGAAAAATTAAACACCTCGTTGCTAATGACAACTTTGAAATTCAATGGCAGTTAAGAGTCTCTTCGGGGTGGTTCTTATTATTACTTGAACTATTGCAGCCCTGAGCAAGACTGTGCTCAGGACCAGAGATTTTGTTGACTGTGTTTAAGCCAAGGGAGTCCATCTGGACGTTGGTTCTCCATTTCTCTGATTTTAGTAAACAGATACACAGTTTGGTTTTATTTACAGGTTTCCTATGAGAATTCGGTATAAAACGATGCACTGATCACCTTGCCAAGAGAGCCTGGGTGGTTTGTGGTACCCAGGGACGGTCAGGGCAGTCACCCCGTCCAGGGCTGGCGGCTGCGTCCCCACTGCGGGGGCTTTCAGGGCCGCTCCTCCTACGGCAGGAGACGAAGTCTGTCTGTCTGACCTGGTTGGGCTCTGCTGCATGCACTGCTTGCACGGGGGAGATGTTGTCTGAATGCAAAGCACGGCTGCTTTTGTTTTGATCATTGGAATTGTGTGTCTCTGAAAAATGGGGTGTGCTCTGCAGCATGGGTGGGATGGGACGCATGTGGGAGCCACCCCGCCGCTGCAGCGAGCCCTGGCTGGGGGTCACCGTGCTGTCTGTGGGGAAAAAACACATTTTGGGGGGTTTCTGCAATGCTTTCTCTGTTTGGCTCCATCCGTGCTTGCCACGGTGACTGCATGTCTCTGGCTCTTTAGGTGCTCATTCCTGCCCCAGCTGGGCTGTCCCCTCCGTCCCCATCCTCTCGAACAACATGGATGTTTCTCTCAAGTTTTCTGCGCTGGGAGCTTCCCGCACCACGGAAGGCGAGGGGACGCTTCTCGGCTGCGGCAAGTGGAAGCTCTTCTGCTTTCGCTGCGCTGCGAATGCGGCAGGGACATGGTGCAGCCAGGAATGAGTCACCGTAGCAGGCAAGAGGGCAGCTCGTCTTAAAAGCTTAAGCACGGCACAACTCAGTAAAGCTGAGCTCGGGGCTGGGCTGGAGTACGAGGGCTGCGGGTCCTCGGGAAGGTGCCTGGATGGGGTGAGGGCAGATGCCGGGTACTCACCCTGAGCAGGGTGCATCTCCCCCATCCCTGGCAGCATCCACATGTCCATCCCGCCTGGAAATTTTTCTCAGCTCCCCTGAACAGCTCTGAAACCACTCACCCTTCACAAATAAATGTCACTTAATTCTGGAAGGAAATTTGTTTATTTTTGTAAAGGTCCATTTGCGTTCATGAAAGGTTACATACATTTAGTAATGGATACATCAGTGTAGGCGGCACATGGCATGCATCCTTACAAAGCAGCCCGAGCAGTAAATTCCTCTTGAGTATTATTTTATTAAATATTAACTTTCGGAATCTAAACTGATAGTTTTAGAAGGGTGTGCACTTTCCAAGTACCTCCCATAGCTATGGAAACTTAAACAATTTGAAAAACAAGCGTTGCCTGATTCAGCTCAGTAAAACTCAGCTCACACGAGATGTGGGAAACACCTCATATCAGCTGAATCAACGATGAGGAAAAGCAACCAAGATCATCAGAGCCCTGCTGGGTTTTGCATTCTCCAGAATTTGGTTGGATTTGGGTGATATGGCTCTGCTTAGTCAACAATAAAACATGTAGTGGTTGAAGTCATCCGCTGGATGCGAATGCCCAGGGAGCGAGCAGAGGTGGGAGCTCACAACTGAAGTGAATCTTCTCCGGCCCCGGGGCTGCTCCGAGGGCCGAGAGGGAGGCAAAGGTGCTGGGTGGCACCGATGGCCCCCGTCCCCATCTCATGGGGGGGCTTTGTCCCGGCTTTGAGAGCACTCGGGTGCTGCAGAGCCGAGCCCTGGGGCTGGGGCTTGGGTTAGTGTGCTAGAGAAATAGTGTGACAGCAAATCCCAAACTGGATGCACAGAGCTCCTCCTCACACACCATTAAACAGCAGTCTCCTAAAGTAAATACTTAAATACAACATCACCACAATAAATATCTCAAAGTATCCGTAAAAGAATTAAATAAATAGAATAAATAAATAAATTACTCTTTCCTTATGAATCAGTATGATATAAGTTAAAATATTAAAACTATATAAAATATTTAAATATTATTTTAAATACTTGTCTTATAACGGAGCAGCATGTTTCAGTCACTATAGAGAACATGGCTGCTGTCATAACATCACTTTTTGCACATATATATATTTTTAAAACATATATCTATATACACAACATATATCTCTCTATATAAATATTCTATAGCTGTATTCCTGAGAATAAGTTAATAACTGAATCACATTTTGGTTGGAGTAGAGTTCAGATTCTTCATTCTTCTTGGGTTTGGTGTAGTCGTTCTATTTAGGCATTCTGAATTTCCTCAGAAAGCAGTCTCAAGAAACTCTCCAACGTCTCCAGGAACACACCACTTGTTACTGGTAGAGTCTTACATTCCTCATCAAGATCCTTTAAAAAAAAGAGAACAGAATTCAGCCATGTAACCTGAATACCAGAGTTAAGTTTATGTTATTTGATACCTCCATTTTCTAAAGAATACTAACCACGTGGGCTATAATATCCCACAGTGTGTTTTGGAGAGCTGGGCGAGCTGGTCTCTGGAAGCTCTGAGGCAGCGTGATGATGTGCGGATGATAGCCGATCAGCCCCGTGCCACGCAGAGGATGCCCTGAGACCCACTGTTGCCACAGCTTCCCCTCAGATCTGGTTGTTTTTCATATTATTATCTTTCTTGCAGTTGAGATTACCGTGGGGAAAGGTGGCAGCACGTGGCTCCTCAAGGGAGAGTACGTCAAGGAAGCCTTCTTAATTATATTAATTTTCAGAAGAGTTTTCTAGTGCCCACTTCAGCCAAATCAGTGCTCGTCCCAGCTGCTGTTATTGAACAGCCTTTGCTGAATATTGTGCTATTGAGTACCACGAAGTCAAACTTACTTTGGGGATGATGTTTAGGCAGGTTTTAGTGTTAAGTCTGGCCAGTTTTCCGGCGACATATTTGCTTGGCGTGTCGAGAGCTTCCAAGGTGTCAGCAAAGGTTTTCAGGTGGCTCTGCATACATCTTTCCATCTGCAAGGACAGATAATAGTTACTTCAACAGCTGTGTGATACTTTGGTACCACATAAATAACACATCATATCCCGGGAATTTAGATACCCATGAAAAATAATACCCTACAGGAATTAAGAGCTGTGTTTTCAAACACGACCCGCAATTTTGTATTCAGCAATTTACTGGACACCAAGTTTAGGAAACCATGGTACCATCTATAACTTTCGTTTAAAAACGTGCCAGGGATAAAAAAAACCTCCCGCTGCCTTCGGTGGAAGTTGCAGGTACCACTAGAAACTGGACATGTAAAATTTAGAGGTGTCCAAGAGCAGAGGTGTTTGTTCCTCGAGGGAAAGGAAGGCCAACCCTGCATTAGGGTTTGATTTCTTGCTATTGTGTCTCTGTTGAAACTAGATCAGAATTGTCTTAATGACATACAAGTAATTATTGCTGCTGGTGTGAATATTCAACTTTTCTTCCTGTAAGTAAGAGGGGCTGATGCTGTTTGTCTCCTGTTCGCTTTTAATAGGAGACAGGCTCCTACTTCTCACTTGTACTGCTCCTGTCTTCCATAAAAAGCTCTTTTTTCCCCACTGGATTTCAGGAAAATACAGCTCAGTGAAATTCATGGGTCTGTATGGGATATAGACCAAATAGGAATTTTGGATTCTTCTAAAACTAAGGGTTCAGAGTGAATTTCTGAGGCTCTTGAGAAGATGCCAGTGCACATGTAAGACCTATACCTACTGAGAGCGCCATTTGAAGGATATTAGCATTGGCAGCAGCTTCCCGTAGGTTCTTGCAATAACTTTGCATTTCCCTGGGTTTCTAGAGCTGTCTTAGTACTATCAAAGTTCTGAAGTGGAAAAGAAATTTTGGGATTTGAGACAATAATTTTAAATAGAAGAAAAGTATGCATTTTCTTACCTTAGCATTCACAGTTACAACGCTGGGAACCTGCCCGAGAGAAAATGAAGTTAGCAACTTCAAAATAAAACTTAGAATAGAAAGGCAGCCTGGTGAAAGCCATTCAAAATAAAGGAACTTACTGCATTTAAGTTTAGTTTCTTCATGTCTTGGAGAACTTCTTGAATGGTCAGTCCTACCAAAGACCTGGAGCACTCCTTCTGCGGCGAGTGTCTCCTGGTGCTGGTGGCTCTGATTGTCTGCAGCGGTGCTGAGCTGCAGAGCATCCCAAGACTCAGCAAAACCATGACCTGGGCCAGCATTGTAAAGTCAGCTCTGCACTTCAGCTGGGTGAACTGTGTGTGGCTCTGCCTTGGGTTCCTCTTATATACACAGTGCTGGAGGAAATGATTAATATCTCACCACAAACATGCTCTTGCTAAAGGAGAGGAGGGGAAGATTTACCTGAAGAATGGAATCTGCTGGCTATTCAAATGAGTAAGAATCTACGTACTTTCTACATCAAGAGCAATTTTATAGACTCTATACCTGAACCCCTTTGCAGTATGTACTTTCAAGATGAGCTATACAACTCTTTAGCGTGGATGAAGTGTATCCATGTCTGAAGATATTAGAGTATGTATTCATAGACTATACACAGGCATAAAGACAAATATACATAGAAACGTAGATGCTGGAGAACTGAATCTTGGTTTATATTAATTCTTCAGCACTTCCAAAAATTTGGAGGTTATTTAAAGCAAATGTACAGACTCCCACTGAAAACTAGGATTATAGTGCTCAACACTATAATATTCACATTTTTTGAAGATTTATATTGAAGCTACTACCATAACTATTCTATACGGTTTCTACAGGGAATTTTGTGGCAATATATATTGCAACTTGACTGTGAGTCAGGCCAGAGGTGCCAAGGTGCTGGGGCTCTTAGGAAAGGCACCGTAGCCTCAGGGGAGGTTTCCCAGCTGTCTGAGGAGAAAAACAAAACTTGAATAGCAACTGAGAAAGTTTGCAATCAAATTCCACTTAATAAGGGTAGAGCTGCCATTGCACAAGACAAGCTAATTATGAATATCAAATGGAGAAATTTGGTAAAGAACGATTCAGAAGCCTGCTGGGCTTTGAGTACAAAAGGCACCTTGCACTGCTTTTGTCTTGGGCTACGAGTGAAGATGGGAACCAAGCAGTAGTTTTCCATGTTTTATTTAAAGTCTGAAAATATATTTTCCATATCAGAGTGTTATCAGAATATTTATTACCTCCTGGGCTATTGAGGATGCACTTGTGGGTGCTGGATGCGGGCATAGATATCTCCTGGGAAGGCAAAGGAATCCTCTACTCAGTATTTTCCACATGCCTAGCCCACTTTCAAAACAAGTAGTAGTAGCACACACCCTGTCATCCAGAAATTTTGTTAGCATATACTATGCTCTTTAATCCAATATGGCTAATGAAAATCCTGACTAACGCTAGACCCAGACCAGATCCTTACAGCCAGGGCTAAGTATAACCTTGCAAGCTGATGGTGAATTGTTGCTTACCTGCTCTTTTGAGCAGTGATACACCTGATACAGTAATTTCAGTTATTTTCCCCTAGTTTGCTTATGAAAACATGCTCTAGTCTTGGGCAAACATTTCAATAAATGTTTTTCTACTAACCAAAAGTAGAAGCCCAAAGAGCAAACTATTTTTTCCAAATCTTATGTTTGACATGATCTGCTTTGCTCTTTGTTTGTTGTTGCCCCCTGGAAGCTAAAAGAGGTTTTAAAATCAGGTTGCCTCTTGGTCATGCTGTGGTGTTATCCTGGCTGGACCATAGACGAGGGGATCTTCAGGGAAGACAACACTCCCTTAGCATACGTGCAGGTGCTTTATTAACCTACATGTTAATGCTCCCTCTCGGTTTAGCTCCTGTGCTATCAGATATGTTCAAGTCACACGTAGTTTTGCATTTTTCCATCTCGAGGATGTATTTTGTTAAATTCACTGAATACATTCATCTCCTGAAATGTCGACGCTACTGTAACAGTCTGCTTTTCTCCTGTTGTAATATGAAAGATTGCGCTGTGACAAGCACTTTGTAGACGACACTGTGAGTTTGCACAGTCTTTTAAAAACATAAAGTTAGAGGGGAAAGGAGAAAGCATATCTCCTAAGTTAATGTACTATCAAATCACATCGTCAGGAGGCTTTATTCCAGCCACCTCAGTGTTCCCCCATATCTACATGTTTCATCTAAGGGCTGGTTTCCAGCAGTGAGCTATAGTTTCCTCATCATTTTACTAATATTTCAGCCACGCTTAATAATTCCTTCCACATCCCTGCAATAATCTATGACACTTCTCTGGTAATTCCCAAAATTTTTAGTGCAGCTGTCAGGGTCATACATATTTCAGGATGAATTTTTTAGCATTCTGGGCATACTTTCACCCCAAGGCAGGGGACCTGATGTGCAGGCGAGGGCTGAAGACCGGCTGAAAGCAGGAGGGAGAGACTGTGCAGGGAGAGATGAGTAGTCCAGGAGGAAAACCAACAGGTGTAAAACATATTAGTAAGAATACTTCAAATACAGAAAGTGATTTACAACAGGCCAGTATAAAGCAGTTACTCACACTGTCCTGCAATCAAGACACTTGCCAGAAAAAACAAACCAGTGTTAAACTCTGAGATGATAATCTGAGATAAATGCCAGGACTATGACTTTTATGATTACTATATTGGATTCAGTCTAGATTGTTAGAGTAAGCAAATAGCTGCGCTGAGGAGGTTATGGAAAAACAGCGTCGCTGTCTGGTGTCAGCATCGTCGTTCTGAGGAAGTGCTTCATCGGGGAAAGGCTTTTGCATTACAGGAGCGAGACGCTTACTTATATTTCCAGGGATGTGCGGGACAGAGTAAGTATCTGCAATGTCTTACATCTCCGCAGCCTGCTGGTATGTCCCAAAGAGACTTTGCACATTTATAAAATGTGAAGCAGGAAAAAAAAAAAGAAAAGAAAAAAAAAAACAAAAGAAAAAAAATCTCCACTAGGCAAACGTTGCTGATGTTTGTGATCCTTCGGTGCTGCTTGGCCATTTTCTGTCTATGTTTTGGCCACTTGCCTCCGTCAGTGTCGCACTTCATGCCTTGTCTTCCCAAGAGCACATCACACTCAAATCTGATAAGGATTGTCCCTGGTTTATGATTCAAATAGTTCATTATTACTTTTTTTTTATTATTATATCTGGGCCAGGAAACCTGCTCTGTGGAACCCACAGTGCATTGCCTCCGTTTGCTAGGAAACCGTCCGCAATGATGAGATGTTTCATCCTCTGAAGAAAACGTCTTCACTCATTTCAGCCTTTCGTTCTTCAGCCTGGCATGTCAGACTCTGCCAGGAGCCCAGCAACACCTTCCCCTTCACCCATGAGGGCAGCCAGTTTGTCAAGGAGCAGTTTAACTGTGAAGAACAGATTCTGTCACCCCAAATCCATACCGACTATTTCAAAACTCATTAATCACCTTATTTTGTAGTAGAAGAGACTGAGAGAGAGTTGGTTCCCAGATCCTCCTGCAGCTCAAGCTGAGCTGGTTGCTCTATAAGCTCCTCGGCTTTCTTCTGGCCCCGGGCTGTGTTTACCTTTTTCCACCCCCAGAAATTCCCACAGTCCTCCGGGTTTTCCAGGGCTGTTGGCAGTCATCCCCGGTCACGCTGCAGAGAGCCTTAGGGGCTTGAAAATTAATTGTATCATGTCCTGCAGACTCAGCTATGGCTATCTTATTTAAATATTCTTTCATGCTTTTTTCATGAAAACAGCTAGTGTGTTTTCTTGACCAGATCTCCTACGTACATCCTGGCTTACAGAATCTTTGCTCCAAATTTCTGCAACAGATGAGCAGTAACAACAGCTGTGTGTTGGCGGCAGAGGAAGAGCGTCAAAAAGATAACCCAGTTACAGAGGGTTACATGGTCACATATAGGTTATCCTCTACAAATACATCTCACAGTTTGGCCCATTCGATGTTTAGTATCTGTAGCTCAAGAAAATCTCCCCAAAACCTTAAACTTCAAACTGTAATAGCATTTAGTAAAACCATGGGCACCCAACCGCTGTGCCAACTTTCGCAATGTATGAAACTACAGATTCCTTACAAAATAATGTACAAATCAGTTCTAAGAAACCTGCAAAAGCCCTTTCTAGGAAACAGGATACCTGTGGCATACTATCACTATTGACCTATATTGGAGAGCGGTGTAGAGGAAGATTTATGCACGGTCATCGGTGACAATTACGTCAGCCCATATGCTTTTTCGGTACGCTCAGTCAGAGGTGTGTGCAAATGTGCAAAGTCAGAGAGGCTCTTTTGGTCATGCAGAACAGTGCCAGAAGACACGGGGGAAGGAAGGATGCCCTCTATTCTGACTCCAAACAGAATCTCCTGTTAACGAGAGGAAATAATTAATTTCTCTGAATGTAGCATATTGTACTAACCTGGTTCTGTCAGTATAGTAAATACTGAAAAAATCCAGATGTTTCAATACGTAACCCAAGTTGCAAGTGAACCCACCTCCACGGTGTCACTGCTGTTGGCTACAGGCAATCATGTAGGAAAGTGTTTGATTTCTTCTGTAGTGATGGGGTGACTGGAAACGAGATGGCAAAACACAGGTGAATCAACGGTCTGCTGTTGTACTGCAAGACACTGAATTACTCGCACACTCAGCTTCCCATTAAGCTGAGCTGAAGATTTAATTGATTTTTGGGATGTCCACTCTCTGGAGTGAGCTTCCACAAAAGGGTAAATTTCTTCTGTGCTCAGTAATCTCAACTTATTTACTCGTCTTCCCGTGACTTATTTCAAAATGTGTATATGTTTACAAACATATAATGTTTTCTCCTGGAACTATCGAGACTTACCATTGGGTGATTTTGATTAAATAATCCTGTTAATTATGTTTAATTAACCAAACTCCTGAGGGAATAAAAAAGCAACAGAAATATTTGTGTCAGAAAGTTAATTTATCTTACACAGGTTTTATTTCCAGTCTCCTACGGAAGTTTTACAGATGCTTTGTCATAAAAACCACAAGTCCAGATAGCAAGTGCTTTTCTGTACTGTTAGCGAATCCTCTGCGAGGTCTAATCAAGACTTCAAAAATGCAATGGTTTGATGAGTGCTTTAACCGCTGACTCTGGTGTGTACCCAAATTCCTGTCTCTGTGAAATGGACCTATGAAAAAGTTGCTCTGTGTTGTGTGAAGGTTTCCAGGTTTAAGCTGGTGTAACGTCATGGGTTTTGTCAGCCTGATACGAAAATGTGACGATTGCGTCTTCCGCTGCGCCTCACCTGTGTTTGCCATCCGATCGCCAACTGCATTTAGACAAGTTCAGGCAAGTTTATTCAGACAGTAAAAACACAAGCCATAACATCAGGTGTGTTGCACGGGTCAGTCTGGGTCTTCCCAACGCCCGGCAGGGCCTGAGGTCTGTCTTGCTGTGCTCATAACCTTGCATCCCGTTGGGATCCCATGGCTCTGGAGTTGAGCCCAGGACAGGCACGCTTTGTTCTTGTGCGATTTGCACCCACGTGGCCAAGGAGTACCTCAAGGTATTTTGTGATAATCTGTGCAGTGACTAGAAGAACTCATTTATTATCTCTGCTTTTCTTGATTTCTTCTTATTTTCAAACTCATGATGAATTTGGTGCATTTGGTAGTGGCTGTAAACAGAAAGGGAAGTACAGTGAGGGCTTATGTTTATAAATACTTTCACGACGTGAGCTTCAGATGGCTGCATCGGCATTATGTGAATGAGAAACATTATCAGTAGCGCTGGAGGGGGAAATGACCCCATAATCACAATCAGTCCACAAATGCAAATCAGGGAAGGTCCATGAACTAGACCTGGCAGACAAGGATTTAAGTACGGCAAGTAGTTTGGGATACTTTACATAATAAATGCAAAACAGAATTCAAATATTCATGACAGTCTGACGACCGTCAGACCACTGTCAACGATGAGTGTAGAAATCAGCGTTTTTTCTTCCAAATCCATTGTGATTTGGAAGGCAGCCTTGGGCATGCTGGGACACAGGCGGCGGTGGGAAAGGACTGGGAACTCCTCATTCCCAGTGGTGGTGAGCTGATGATACTGAGCAGATATCAAGTGGCAGCTGGTGGTTTCTGTTCCGGAGGAAGGATGCCGCCTATGCACAGTAACTGCAGAGAGAATGGAAATTTAGTTTTTACAAGTACTTGTGGATTTATATATGAATATCTTTCATGAAATGAACCTTCAGACTCCAAGAAAGGAACTATCAGCATAAAGTCATGGGTGCTGATGGGGTCCTTGTAGCCAAGGGTTTTACCTGGGCATTTTTTATGGGTTTGTAATAGTCTGGGATACAAGTGACCTGATAACAGATTACACGAGTCTGACCTCTTCTTTTTCTGTTGTCTCTGTAATGAATCCTTTTACCACTTTTTACACCTTATTGCTAATAAGACCAAAGCTGAACACTCAGAAGCTTATCTTAAGGGTCTTTTCCAAACTAAATGATTCTATGATTCCTAAGCGAGGAAATCCTAAAATGAAGTTTGCTTATGTGGCCATAAATCGGTCTCCTTACATTGTGCTTTCAAACTTTCTTTAGTTACATTTTGTGTATTTTTTCCCGTGAAAAATTCGTTCAGCCCCTCCTTGGCTCAAGGTGGACCTTTCTTGCACTGCAGCAGCTGTCTCGTTTTAGCATTTTCTAACTTCTAAGTGGTCGCTTTGCAACGGTAATTATCCTTTCAGGCAGTTTTTTCCTACCTAATTTTGAGGGGGTTTTATCAAGTAAAACAAAAACCAAAATCCCAGGCAAGGTACCTTGTGGAGTCACAGTGACACCAGCATGGTTAGAAACTTGGTGACCTGCACTATATAAGGTCATAGAGATTTCAAACAAAAGGTCATTTTTATGATTTCAGTCTTGCTAAGCAACTTTTTTTACTTAGTCCTATTTTTAGAAACTACTGAACTGACATCTTCAAGATAAGCACCCACTCAACATGGAAAATTTTGACCCAGTGATTAAACATTGGCAGGTCTGTTGGCAAATGAAAATGACAGGCAGTCCGTGAGGCTCCTCGATAAAAGGGAAAAGGTGTGTCTTTCGAAAGTGCGTTATGAGAGAGCATCACATCCCACTTGGTAAAACCAGTGGGATTCAGCACGATGGAAAAAATACCTGGGGCTGTGTGGGAGCTGGTGATGCACCCCAGGACACCCAGCACCCGATGAGCTCCGGCAGTGCTGCCTCTGTGCTGGCTCCCCATCCCTCCCTGCTTTTGGCCATTTTTTGTATCACAAGCTATACTTACTCTTTATCCATCTTTTTAACGGAAATCTCCAGCAAAATCAAAATAACACTTTTATAGGTAGTCTTCTCACTTACAGGCAGTCTTCGGAGATGGACAAAGATCTTCCAACCTGTTTTTCCCTGGGTTTATTCAAGTTAAGGGTATTTAACTATCAATTCCAGCTTTGGGCACTGGTCAGTATATGATGAATGTCCCTTTTTCTTTAACATCTTCCTTTCCCTCACTGCTAGGAAAAAGAAATTGCATTTTTCTGTTTCAGGTGACTAATGGAAAAGCAGCGTAATTAATATTGGAGAAAACACCATGGTTCCACCACTGTTTTCTTTTGTAGTTGGCCAAAACTACACGGGGGGAAACTGAAAACAGAAGGTCCTGTGAGATGGCAAAACCTAACCTTACCCCTCGAGACACGTTTCATCTTCCCATCCAGAGCGGGACGGTGACTGGCCGTGCTCCAGCTACCGCGTGGCTGCAGGCAGGGCTTTCCAAGGCAGAAGGTGTTCCACGATCAGCGATGTCTTTCTTACTGACAAAAATGCCAAGAGTCAGAAGTTAAAGAGCCCTGGATGAAGTTGGTGGAGCAAAGTGTCTCAGAGCACTCTGTGGTTCCCCGGCAGCTGCAAGAGACCCTGCCTGGCAGTTTAATCACATCTTTCAGAAGTTTCTGATGTTTCTGAATAAGCTGAGAGGAACACGAATGTTTAGAATTGCTATGCTATTTTTAAACAAACAAAAAAAGAGACCGTTTTTCTCTCGCCCATTTCAAACAACTGGAATTTTTTCTCTATGCCTCCTAGATTGCTTTCCCCACAGAGCTATGGTTGGTGGTACGCAGCCCGTGTCCACCCGTGCACGTCGAATGCGCCAGGGTGCGTGGCAGCATCCCCATGGCTGCGGGCAGACCGACGGCAACAGCGCAAGGGCTGAGAAATCAAATATATATCCGAGTCAGGTTATTCAGCAGAGAAAAAAAAGGGGGAGATTTCACACTGCTGTGAGGATTTCAGCCTGGTTTTCCCCACCTGGGTGCTGAGAAATAGGTTTCTAGATCTCATTTGGTCATCTAATAAACTAAACTACTGCGTTTCAATACTTCCCACCCTTGGGAAAAGAGATGTAGGTTCTGGGAGTAAGCATGTTATTTTAAAGCAACCAGCAGACAGAGCCTTTATCACCGTTAGCCAGAAGTGTCACAGGCAGCACGATGTCCTTTTTGCTTCGGTGCTGCTGGCTGGCAGCTCCAGCTGCTCCCGCTCTCCTCCTCTGTGAGAGGGAGGGAAACATTGCTCTCCGGGGAACGGCTCGTCCTGGCTTAGGAGAAGATCTTGAGGTCTCTTGCGTGCTTAAAGGCAACTGCTTTAGCATTCGAGAGGTGTTTTCAAAATACAGAGGTAAATGGAAAGTCAAAGCCTTCTATGGATTTCTTAGACCTTCTGATTTTTACAGCCCTACCATCGCTCCTCAGCACTGCAACATTTCACTTGTGTTCAACCACCAAACCAGCTGCTCAGCTGAGGCACGTTTCTGCTTCTTGACTAGGAAAGTCTGAAAAATCTGTGTCAAAAGCTACATCGCAATGTTGACATGTATTCGTACAGGCACATGAAAACAGAAATACTGCCTGAAACTCTCCGTACCACACGGGGGAAAGACCTAAAGCCAGAACTTACCTGTTTGCGTTTCTGCTTTTCTGTCATAGAAAGTATACAAAAATAATTCATGTTTTTTCCTGCTAATTTTATCCATTTTTCATTTCACTAACCAACTTCCTCCTTTTGGTCCCACAGTCATTATTTCAAACTCCGCTCAGGCTGAAACTGTATTACTAATTCCTCTTTTAAGAAAATTGTCACCAAAACATGTGTGAATAAGCACTGCCCCATGCAATAATTTACGTAACTGCTGAAGACTAAGAAATTGGAGGATATCCGAGCATAATTTTGAGGTTTCTTACAACTCCACAGTCACTTCAGTGTCTCCTTAGATGTCAAAGTCTGATGATGTTTCCGCTCTCTGAGCCCAGTGTTTTCAGAAACAACGACTCCTGCTTCTGTAGGAGTCTCCAGTTTGGGATGTGTAACCTGAGACAGTTTCTGAAAAATCACCCTTCGTACCAAATTGACACGAGCACTGTCTGAGTGCCTGCAACTTCACTTTCACCGAGAACATCGCTGTATTTCTGATTACAGCTTGGCAGGTGGAAAGACAGGTTGTGAAAATGTGAGCGTGGGTTCTGGAGCTCTCCACAAAATAGCTGTTTCATTTTAAAATTATTTAATGAAGGGCTAGCGGCTCACATCTTACCGGCTTCCAGCCGAGTGTGATTTTCTGGCTAGTTGTAGCTTTGCTGTTTGGCAGCACCATCCCTTGTTTCTGTTGCCATCACAGCAGTGACCTGAGCTGAGTTACCATCTCTCCTGTTGGGTATAATAAAAAGTTTAGATCAACAGAAATATTCATAATGTCATTAATGAAGTAAATTCATTTTCTGTTGTATATAGCGAATGCATTAGCTTCTTGCACATACTTCAATCTAAATGCCTAACTGTAATTAACGAGTATGCGACGGCTCTCGGCTTTTGCGCTTGTACATTAGAACATATTAACGTTACCGACGAATGTAAGACTTGATGTACTGGTCTGTCACTGCCCAGTGTCCCATGAGCAGCGGTGGCTATTTAAGGAAATGGTTTGAGACACAGACTGTATAGAAAGGCCTTTCCCTACCATGTCTTCCTGACACCTGGCCCCTGGCAACGTAGGAAATCTCTGAGACAAATGATCACCCTTGTTGAATTTACTGCTACAAACAGTGTTATGATCTGTGAATTTGTGTGACAATTTTTTGAACTTACATACAGATTTTCTTTCCATTATACTCCACAGCAACTAACCTTGTGGTTTCACTAAGTTTTAAGTAAGTATGTACTTCTTTTTTTTCTTTTTTTTCCTTTTTTCTTTTTTTTCCAAGCTGCTGCCTGACAGTTTCACTGAATGCCTTTCTGTTTTTTTCTATTTTGAGAAGTAACGAATTATCACTTGCAATTTACCTTCTGCTTGCCCCCCTGATTGCAAAGCCCAGGGTCTCCCTTTCCTCCACTCCTCTTCCTAGCATCTGCTGCTCAGAAAGTTCCTCTGTGCCCCCAGCCTCCCCTGCACCCCCTTGTACTCTGCGGTGCCCTTTTGGAGACTGAGCGATCAGACCCATAAACAGTAGTTAAGATACGGCCACCACACGTGATGCCTTTTTTTCTGTTTTATACTCCAATACTGTTTTATACTTCCAAACAATCTAGAATATTTCATTAGCTTTTCCCACTGCCTTTCCCACAACTGAGCTGATGCTGTTGAGGACAGTCCACAGTGATCCTGGGCTGAGTAAGCCCTTTGCTATTTTTAGTGATGTTATGTTTCCCATGTGCCTGCCTGTGCTTACCAACACTGAAATTTCTGTGCTGTTTTCTTGCCCAGTCACTTATCATTGCGAGATCCTGCTAGGATGCCTCATACTCAGCTTCAGAGAGTACTTGGCATCACTCCACGCTTTCTCTCGTTACATCCGCCTCCTTTTCCAGAGAACATTAAGCAATGCAGGTACTGTTAATTCTGGCTTTAAACCCTGTTGATGACACATGCTCTTGTGAGTAATTCCTCTAAATTAATTGTTTCATGCAATGCCATTTTCCCTTTCACTAGAGTGATCCAAACCCCTTAGCGCTTTGATTTGATCTATGTCCCCTTTTTGCACATTCAGTTCTGCATCCATGCATTCAGGCTGGGATTCATTTCTATTACATCCATTTTATTAGACCATACAGTGTATTTTACTCCCTTGTGAGAGCTGGTCTTTGATTCAAAATATTAATGAAAAATTTACTATTTAACAGCCACTTTTGCTGTTACCTTGGTAAACAGTGATCTCTCCTTTCCATGTGGCACAAATGGGCTCTGCGCTGATGTTCCTACAGTACTTTTAAAGTGCCTGCCACTTTCAGGGTCAGCTCTGATATTCATACCTCTTTTATCTCTCATTTTGAACAGTTTTCTAAATTCTTAACCTTGCTATTATAAAAAGTACGTGATCTATCCATTCTATCTTTTAATTAAACCAACACAAATAGGCAGCTGGCAGTTGATCATGGCAAGAAGGCAAATGACACCAAGAGGCCTGATAGACTGGCCTAAAGAGCTTGTGGTCTGCAACGCAAGTGCTTGTTTAAAAGACGCTCCGTGGCAGTACAAGCTAAGTATATAAAATCATGACTAAATGTGTGAGATACATAGTAATAAAAAGTCATATAAAAGGCATTTCAGCCTGCACTCTCAACGGGCTATTTCTGCAGCTCTTCGACTTCTGTTGCTTTTACTGGCGTTGGCTCCGTCCCCAGTGCTGTGTGTCTGTCTGCATGAGCTTCTGACAGCAGATGGCAGCTTCCTCAAAACCAGAGGGGCAAAAGGGATTGCTACAGCAGAAAACAAAGCAGAAAGCTCATTGCCCTTCTCTGCCAGTCTGCTGCTGTTGACAAGGTCACATCGTTGATCAATGGCAAAATTCGGCCATGAGGGCATCTCTCTCGCCTAGGCTGGGGAAGCAGAGTGCTTTGTTTCTCTGTGCAGCATTTACAGCTCGAAAGGAGCCTGGCTGCTTTTTAAATAATATAATCGACACTTCACTGAATCGCCAGCGTGAACAGTCTGTTGCTTTACAGCCACTGCACAACCTCACTGCCTGTGCAAAGCTGCAATACTGCTGTTGAACAGGTCTGCATCCCATTCACCCTCCTCCTGGCATTCATCCGTGGGCTGGGGAAGAAGAGAAAGTGAAGCACAAGTAGTTTTACAGTTAGTATAAAACCATTGTGCTCTGGTGAATCCTCCACTCAAAATCGGTGTCGAAAGTATTTACTATATGTAAGTTGTCCTTGAAAATGCCACTTGGAGTTGAGGAATTCTCATCAAAATACTGTGAAAAGATGGCACTTTCATATGTGCTAAGGTATCGACTTTGTCATTTATTCGCTTTAGAGGTGTGGCTCATTAGCCACAAACCGAATCACAATATCTGTATTTCTCCATTATCCAAATCCAAAGAGAAGAGCGTTTGTCTAATGAAAGCACAAAGGTCATTACAATGTATATTTGTAGTTATATAAAGGGGTTGATGCTTTACTCCCAGTCTGATGGAGGTGTAACATAATTTCCTTCAACAGAATTAATCCTAACTGACCACAGCGTAAGTGTGACCGGAGCTTGCTCCTGTTTGTTGACAGGATCCTTTTGGATTCAAGCTGTAAGGATGTCCTCTAAGCCAGGAGAGGTTAAGCTGAATGTCTCATTTGCCTTATGTGATTTCAGCATAGCTGGCATGAAGGGTTACGAGGTTAAACGAGTTCTGTCCAGCTCAGATATCTTAATTTGTTCCATAACAACCATAATAGAACTACTTGTTTTCTCATTTCTTCCTGTAATGTAGGAAGAGCAGGACTGGGATTTGTTTGTTCTCAAAAAGCTCTTGTAACTTGTGACTGGGGCAGCAGCAGAGCAGCAGTGGCACCCGTGCTCTCCTTGAGTAACCCGGCCAGAAGTAGTTCAGAGAGTTCTTGATGATGAATCGATGCTAACAGAAACCAAATGAATAAAGTAAGGCATTATACCATTTCCAATCTAATGCCTGCTGGTATTTTTGTACCCTCAGAATGAAATATTCTATTTTTCCTAGTATGCATAGGCAATCAACTGATTTTTCCTGTGAATAGTGAAGTAGGTTTTGTTTCCAGCCTTTTCCAGCCAGCTGTTCTCCAGCCTTTTCCTTATAGCCAGGAAGATTTTTGGCACTAAGGTCATTTGTCAGTCATGCATAGGTTAAATTTGGTGAAATTAGTAAGACATATTAAAAAATTTGCACTTGGTAAATGGCTTCAGAGTCCAAGAATTATAATTTGTGTGTGTATATATATAGATGCATTCACCAAATGAAATGTCTTCACTGTGAAAGTTTAACAACAGATAAAAGACAGTTAATTAGTGCTTTTACAGTATCACGTGGGGCCCTCATTATGCCAAGTAGCTAGAGCCAAACATCTTGCTGCAGAAAGTTTTTAACTGTCGGAGTCCTGAGGGCACTAACAGGCTTTGATGGTCCTGACCAGCCTCACCTGGGCTCCTGCCCACGCCCTTCCCATGGGCCCAGGATCCTATTTAAGCTCAGTCCCAGGAGCTTTTGTTCTCTGCTTGTATTGTAGGGGTGCTGGTCTCTAGCTTGGTTGCATCCATCCTTGTGCCTGGCCATGGGCCCTGTTGACTTGGACCCAACCTGTGGATTGACTTCCTGACCTTGGACCTGCCTCATCACCACAGAGTTATCTGATGGTCTGGGCCCTTGGCTGGCCCCCAGTTGCCACCCTGAGGCCCGTCCTGCTTGCTGTGCTTGGATACCCTGGGACTGCACCCTGGCTGGTGAGGTCAGATGTGTTATCGTGCTTGGCTCCTGGCTCCCCGTGTCTTAGGGAGCAGCCAGCCCTCGCTGCATCCTGACTGTAACTGTACACTTGCCAGTAAGGTAAGGTACACACTGACAGAAACATAGTTTAGATGACAGCTGCTAGCAAATAGAAATGCTCTACAAGCTAATATGAATAATACAGAAGTTGAGAATGCTTTAGGCACCTATGCAGTGGTCAGAGGAAGTAATTGTTTCTATTGACTTGAGGGAATATTTATCTTTGACTTCAAAGGGTTGACCTTGTCCCTTCATTTAGCCAAAATATCTTTCTCTAAATCTTCAAGGTCAGGCAGGTGGGGAAAGTTGGCACCACACAGCATGCTTGTACAGCTTTCAGCAGCAATTTGCACTGTTCTCTGGTCTACGAGATGCAAAATAGATTGATTGTAATGTCAGTCCTATCACTTTATCCTGATTTGGGCTGCCAGATAGCACTGATCTGTGTGTGCTGTCCCTCCGGTGAATATATCCTCTGCTCATCCTGAACACACATGCTGCCCTCCAGCCCTCAGCCAGAAGCCCACTTTCATCCGCGTGAGACAACCATCGGGAAGTACAGCATGGACCTAATTATCTTCTCTTCCGTAGGTAGGGGAAAAAATGGCTATTTATCAAACACTTATAAATTTATACATGTTCCTTTTCCGGGTTAAGTAAAGGTGGCCCGTCCACCTTGGTCAAATCGGTGATAATTGTCTTTTGGCAGATTTGATGATGCATCATGATACCAAGCCCCATTACATCCCTATGTACTATCACCCTCCTAAGTCAGCTTTTGTTGCCCACAGCTTACAAGAGGGGCCTGGCTCCTGCCTCAGATAGAATAGAAAAGTCATGTTTATTAAGAATTCAACAAGTAACATATTTACACCACTTCATCACGCCAATCCCTAGGACAAGTTTATGTGGCCACCGATGCAAACGCCACCCGCGTCGGTCGGCCCGTTTTGCCACAATAAAGTGAGGGTGAGCAAAAGCCAGACAGCACCACCCTCAAGGCTGTCGGACTGGGCCCAACTACAACCCGTGGGCATGGGCTCTGGGCAATGATACCAAATCGATGCTGTGAATTTGTATCACTATTGGAATACTATCAAATGATCGGTGAAGCCAATCGATAGGGAGGAAGGAACCGTAACTCCCTGAACATCGGGGCAGAGGTCAACTCGGTTACCCCGAAGGGTATCCAGCGGGACCACGAGGAGGTGTGACCTCTGCAGCTCAGCCCAGTTAGCAACTATGATCCTGTCTTAAGAGAGTCATCGTTATTCCCAAGAAAAAGCTGGTGCGGAAGGTGGGGAAGGAACAAGTGCAACTTCTAGGGTAATATGTGAATTGGTGTTGCTACCTCTAATGCTAGCAGGTGATAAGGAACACAGCAGGGAGCCCATCACAAATGTCAGTGATTTGATGGGGCGAAGAAGAGGTTCTTTAATTAACAATAACGATGAGCGCGGCGGGGCGGGGCCGGGGCCGCCGCTGTCCGTGGTGCTGGAGGCGCCGCCGGCGCCCGCGGGACCGGCCGGGCCCGCCGCGATCGTCCTCGTTGGCTCCTTGAGGCCACCCGGGGGAAGGGGCTACCGGCGCGGAACGGGCTCCGCGATTCCTGCGGGACATGGGGATTGCGAGTGCTCAGGACTCGTTGAGAGAAAAGTGGAAGGCACCTGAGGAGCTTTACAGAAAAATGATTCTTCCTCAGGTGCATTCTTGCATTGCGGGTCTAAAAACCGATCTTAACTTTCATCAAGCTTACTGCAAAAGTACCTTAACCCTTTCCACAGATATTTGACGTATTGTTTCTTGTAAGCCTGCCAGCTACAATTTTAGAAAATGAAAGTTAAGAAATGAACTCGGATGAGATCCCCAGCCGGTTCAGACTCACCTGTATTATCACAAGCTGGAAGAAGGTAAAACAAATACCTCAACTGCAGGAAAAGCCGTGATGAGAGAGTTCACACCCTTCTAGCCCTAGGGCAATCCAACCATTAGGTGGAAAGCTACAGGCTTTTCAGGTTGCACTGTTATCAAAATTAATTATTTCTAAATCGATGCCTCACCAAAACCTTCTCATGCTTTTAGACATGGCAAACTGGATGACTGCAGTGGATTCCTGTTCTCCACAATTTGCCTTAAGGTGCAGATAAAAAGGTATGTGGCTTCTCTCTGCACCCAAACAGCAGTGCTGCTAGTAATAATGAGAACTCGTTGACCGGTTCACCTCTAAAGACCAAAGAAAGGATCAAGGAGAAAACTCAAGGTGTAAATACAACCTTCAAAGCAAGGCAGACTAAAAAAAAAGTGAAAGAGTTCCTGCCCAGGAACAGAAAGCAAGGAGCTTTGAACAATAACGAAGGGAAGGAGGGGTTTCTGCTCAGAATCAACTGGACTGGGACATTTTGGAGCTAGGCATGTTGTGGTTTGATATTAGACTGGCTTACTTGGCAATGGGTAATATAAAGCTCCAAAGAGACACTGAGAGATGATGGAAACAGTTCAAACATCTTTGATCAACAGAAAAGGAAAGCTGAAATAGCATCCTGGATAGATATGATCGTTACTTAGCAGATTCTTGCATTGATTCCCTCAATAAATGCTGAATTACACAAGGGAAGAATGATCTTTTAAAAATCATAATTCTGCAATGAAATGAGAAAGAGAGGGCAAGGTTATCTTCATAAGAAACCACAAGGGCAGACAGAGCTGCTGCTGAAATGTGGGGGAGTGCTGAGTCACTCTGCATTAAGTGCTGCCATAGTAACTATTTACCAGCTGGTTGGGGACGAGGAGGGACTGAAAAACCTGAAATGAAAACCAGGCATAGTTGCAGCCTGAAATATAATATATATCTTTTTAAAAGATTTAACAGAATGGAACACTTTTTCAGGGTTTTTTGTATTAGTGTTACTTGGGGCAAACAGATGCCTTTGGACTATTGAATAGACACATAAAAGTATTCAAGCAAGAATAAGAAACTGATATTTCTTCTCTGCTAGACCAGTGTTGTTGCACCTAATTGTGAGAACAAGTAGGAGCCTCTTTGGATTTGTTTATTCACAGGGATGTGGTGTAGTACATATTCTCTATGACCCAGCCCAGGCTGTGAAGGAACACACAGTAGAGGGTTCTTCTGGCAGTAACAGGTTTTGGGGTGAATTGGAACACTTAACGCAGTTTAGAGGGGGGTATAAGCTCAGATTCCTTGGCCAGTCTTTTCTGATGTTGTCCGCTGCTCTGGCTGTTAGGAAGATTGTTGTTGGCCTGTGGCTGTGGTTTACATTTTGTTGATGGCTGAAGGTAGGTCCTCTGCAGGAGAGACAGCTCGGTGGTGTAGTAGCAATTTGGGGCACTTCTGTGACTCACAAGATTCTGAGTGGTTTCTCTACTGTGGAAAATGTCAGCATCATTACGACAGGTGTCTGTCCTCTGAAGACAAAATCTCCATTACTATCATCCCAGATGACGGCCACTAAGCGAGGGCACTTAATTCAGTGAGAACAGGTAAACTGGCTGCTGTTGAGGTGTGAACAGCTTCAGAGAGTGGAGTAGCTGGGCCTTTTGGTAACCACTTGGGCCAAGTTTGCCTCGGGCTCTAGCGTACAGAGAAGCAAAAAGCTACCAAAGGTTTTAAAGTCAAGAACTAGAAAAAGGTTCATGAACTTCGCAGAGAGGCAGGAAGTTTGTGGTGAAACACAGGAAGTCACTTGTCTTTTTTTAGTCTGCATAGAGATTGCAGGAGCTGCTGCAGGAGATGAGGTCAGGAAAGCTCTTCTTTGCAGAGCATAGGCAGACACCTTGCAGCTCCCCAAAGCAAGGGCATGGAGGTCCAGGTTGGTATTTCTTGTATCAATGATCTTTACTCCTATGTTAGACAGAGAAAAGGTGTTTTCAGGACTCATTGCGCAAATCTGTTTGCTGTAAACCTATTTAGTGGAGTTCTGGGAGCTGGTACACTTAAACCAGTTTCTCCTGGTCCCTCAGCTTCCCTAAGGAAGTATTATTTAAAAAGGTCCATCTCCTGAAAGACCAAGAGATCCCATATCAGTAGGACAACTTAATTTGTCCTATCAATGAGCTTCAGTATTGTCATTTCTAGCTAACAGAGGTTTTCAGGAGCCCAGAAGCAGGGGTCAGCAAATGACACTGGTGGTTCAGGGAGAAGCCTGGGCTTGCTTAGGCACAGAGAGTGTAGGATCTGGGTAGCCTGCAGAAGATGAGACATGCTAATAGCCTTCCAAAACAAAATTTGCTGCAGGGAGGAAGGTAAAAAGTGGGGTAGAAACTGTTCTTCCTTACTAAGAAAGAGAAGATTGTAGGAATAGGCTAGACAAAAGCTCTTAAGTAAAATATATTGAGCAGTTTTTAATCTATAATCTATTTTACTCTAAAGTAAAAGAGATTGCAGTAGATATGATTTTGCCAAGTCCTATTTTACAGCTGTTTTATTTGATTTTATGACACCAGGTATAGCTGAAGTCACAGTTGCTGCAGGCTGTAGAGGCATTTGCCATGAGAACTGTAGTCTGAGGAACCAGATAGAGTGGTCTTTGGTTCCCAGCTCACTTCTTAGCATGCTTGATGATGGTCTTCTGCTTTGAGATCTTGGAAGCCCAATAGCCCTTGAGTAAAATGGACGTGGCAATTTTCTAACCGCTTTCAGGAGTGGGCAGTGGTGACACTAACACCGGTCTTAGTCAGCTCCTGGTCCTCTATACAGGAAATCTTTTTGAAGTCCTTTTCATAGTGAATCAGAAGGAAACCACATTGTGAAAAATGTTTGCCGTGAAATGGAAATTCTTCATTTACATCAACTTCATTCTCACCTTTAAGAAAACCAAAAGCCTTTATCTTCAAAGGAAATGTGTGCCCTGGACAGCTGTAATCATACCTGAACTAGTGCTAATTCCTGGTACAGGCAGGGAATTTTTTTTTGGTGTATCTTGGTCCATGCTCATGAAGAGTTAAGCAGCTGCATATCACAGTTTGAGCACACAGTTCTGCCTGCTTTGCAGATCTGCCATGTTAGCCACTCAAAAGGCTGGAAAAAAAGACACAGTGCGTCTTCTACCTCTTGCCACTCCTGTCCTGTTTACCCCACCGGCATTGTGACTGCCAGAGGGATGTAAGATGTGGTCTCACCACTGGTGCAGCCCTTTCAAAGCCTTTTTCTGCAAAGCCCTTCTTGTACCATGGAGCTTGGAGATCAATTTTTCTACAACCAGCGTGTTCAGGGAAAGACGGAATCGCTAAGAACTCAAACCTACTATTGCCCCTCATGTATTTAGTATCCCATGCACAGTTTGCCTCCTTTTTTTCAGTAGCCATTAACTGTATTTTAACGTGTTAAAGTATCTAGGAGCAACAACGATCCGTCTCGCAGGCACTGCTGATGGAGCTGTAGGTGTTTCAGCATCTCTGACGGTCAGGGTTTTTAGGACCGCTCCTGTGCAGGTCACCGGCCAGGGACAATTTCATCGGCCAAAGGCGAAAATAACAGCCATTTCGGAGTAAAGCTTCTCCCCTTCGCCTCCCTCCTCCCCCTGCTCTCCCCTGCCGCCGATGCTCTGGCCCCTTCCGAGGGGGAAGGGATGCTCCCGCACGCCTGACCATCACCCGCACGCCAGCCAGCAGCGTCGCCCCTTGTAAGACGGAACCGGAGGGCTCGGCAGGATGGGGAGAGGAGGAGGGCGGCTAAAAATGCCGCCCTGTGCCGGGGGAGCGCCGGGGAGCGAGCGGAGCCCGGCGGGGCGCAGGGAGCGCGCAGGGAGCGCGCCGGGAGCGC
>WAAD01017529.1:277538-338843 GCA_013389945.1 Fregata magnificens
CCGCAGTGCGCGGCTGCGGGGAGCGGGCCGCGCCGCAGGGATGCTCGCCCCGCTCCTGGGCTCCGCGGGCTCCGGCTGGCTGCTGCTGGGTGAGTGCTTCCCCCAAAACCGCCTGGGAGGCTCTGATTTGCTTCCCACCGGGCTCCGCTCCGTGTTTCCCGGCTCCTTTCCCCGCCGGCGGCAGGGAAATGCCGGCCCGGACCCCTCTGAAACGACCTCCGGGCGCTGCTCTCCGCTCTGGGCCCGCTATCCGGCTCCCCCCTCGCCTCCCCTGCTCCGGAGTAAGGGTATTTTAAGCGTTTTGAAGGGAAAAGGCAGGCGGGCGCGCGCACTTAATAGCAAAGATGGAAACGGGATATTCTGCTGCATGCGTGCGGCTGGAAAGCCGGCACAATGAGATGTTATTGCAGCACGGTAGAGCAAGCTGAGCTGAAAATGCCTTACATAATTTCTCTCAAATCACCTTGCCAGTTTATTCAGTTGGTCCGTCTTTGACAAATTTGTAAGGGCACTTTATTTGTAGCGGATATGTGAAATAGGGCAGCGCACTTGGATGTGTGTGCGTGTGCTCGTGCAGTATAGGGCAGGGGGCACCGTGAATCCCATTGTCTGGTGGGCAGGCAGTAAGGGTTCAAAGTGGGTCTGGACTAGAAAATTATTGCAAGTCTGAAATAGGAGGTCCTCTGTAAGGTATTTAATGGTTCAGCTTTAAATGATCTGCTGCACTGATTCAAAAACGAGTCCTTTGAATCTGCACAAAGTCTCTTTTCTAAGGAAAGGCAGCGTTCAATGTCTGTGCTGCTTCCCCCTTTAGCAAACAGCTTTCCTCTAGGCAAGCAGACTTGCAATGGGAAGATGTACAAGGGGGAAAAAGATATTAAAAGGCAGCATCTTCGTGTCATTAGTTAAATATTCGCGGGGCGAGTGCCAAGAATGGAAAACATGTCATAACTATTTATGTTCATATCTACTTTGATTATGAAAAGGGGTGTTTTGCCCTGAAAAGAATGGGAACCTAATATCACTGGCCTGAATTTTGTCTCTGAAAATATCCTGGTGGCTCCCATTAAAGTCAGTGGGCTTACAGCTGCTTACATCAGCTTGAATCAGCTGCTTTTGAACCGTAGCAAAACTTACGCAGTGCAAATATGGCCCAGAGGGAATTGCACGGGTGAATCAGAATGCAGGACTTGGCTGGGAGGCTGCAGGCAAGTGTTTGTTAGACTATTTTGGGCCCCAGGGCCCCAGGGACTGCTCTGAGCTACGTTACTGGACGCACCAGGCTTGTTTATGACAACGGGAGGAGAACCGGGCCCACTGGGAATGGGTCTTCTGTGCGAGCTCCTGCTCTCAGGACTCCACATCCACCCTGTGGTATTGATCCCTGTGCCTCCCATCTCAGTGTTTACTCTGCTGCATCCAAACGCATCTGCTTTGCACGTCCAGCTATCCCGAATTGTGTGTCTGTTCTGGTGCGGCTCTGACTCGTGCCGTGCTCATTTTATTTTAGTGTGGACATGACTTTAGCCTAATGTTTTGATCTACAGAACAGGTGCCCTTTGAAGACGGATGCGCTGTTATTGCCATTTGCAGCAGCATTCTCAGCAGCAGCCGAGATGTGCATCAACACAGGTCATCTATGGGAGATGGATCCCGCTGGAGAGGCGGGGGCCCTGCCTGACCTGGCAGCGTGGCACTTCCTCAGCCGCGCGGCTGCTGCTCTCACGCATGATCTTGGTTTTCTGGTGGCTCCATCCCATCAGACGCTGCTCCATGCTGCAGCGGAGTCACAGTGGCTGTGCTGATTTACTGAGCAAGGGGCTCCTTGGCCATTACAGCCCAGTGCAGCACTCTTGTTTATTTTAAATGAATTTCTGGCATCATTACAAGGGTTTTGACTAGTTAAGAAGAGGTCTGCAATGCTTATCTCAATGAGATAATGGTAGAAGTAAGAGAAAGACAAAGCTAATTATTTCCTAATGTGCAGACTTGGATGGTCTGATGGATGCACAGAGTGGTATAATAAAATAAAACAAACAAACCTAACAACAGATCCCCCCCCAGGGATTTGCACATTGGGCTGGTTTGGTTGAAGGAGTATGAGGTTACAGTTTACCCCTTGCTCCTCTCCCCTTGAGTAAAAGTAGGAAGTCCCAGAGACTCCTCTGCTCTTCTCTTCCCCCCTCATTTCATGTGACTGCAAGCCTGAGCCACTCGCCTGCCCTGTCAGTCCTGTGGTACAGCGAGGAAGAGGAGGGTTTGCTCTCCTGGCAGCTGCTGGAGGCCCTGGCGGGTGCCTGCACCCATCTGTAAAGGCACAAGAAGGGAATTCTGCCATCACGGTGTCCCTTCTCCCCGCCGGCACCAGCGCATCTCCAAATATTTCTCAGTTCATGTTTGCAAAGGAAGCAGGAGGTTCATCTGGTGTTGCAATAGGCTTCTACAGTCCCACTTCTGAACCCAGCTCTTGCACTGTGACACAGGAGTCCTTGATGATGCCCTGAAATTCAGGTGTCTGGGTAGGAAATATGTCCTGCTGTGCTTTGTGTATGAAACGGAGCAGATGCCCAAGGCTGCTCAGCCCAGTCCACAGAGGGCTGGCTGCTGCACAAGAGGCAAAGCCTGGCATTTGAAGAGGTATATTTAGTTGCTTTTATTCTCCATCCCTCTATTACTGCTCCATTTGAACAGTTGCTAGATACCATCACAAGGAAAGAGTAAATGTATTTGGATTTCTCCGCTTGCTTGCGGGGAAAGACAGCACATAGCAATTTTTCTCTGCTGCTCTGGACTTACCTAGACGTTTATTTGATTCTTGTCTCCACGCTACTATGGATATTACAAATATATTCAAATAATGGAAAGAGGAGAAAAGCTTTGAAGACAGATGGTAAACTGAATTAACCAAATACCCACCAAAATAGGAAAGCTGACTTGGGAGCAAGCCAGGAACAGAGAAATACAACATTACATCAGTAAAAATATAATTGATGTTGTTTTGACGTCACCAAACACTGCAGAGGACCAGAGGGTTTAAACCTTTCCTCATTATCACATTCCTGAGAGCTCTTTGAGAGAAATACCGGCATCTTCCTTCTTTACCACCGCAGAGTTGCAACCAGCACCTGAATAACTTGTAGCTAACTAGAGGCAAGTCTGGGTGAGACTGAAGAAGCAATGGTAGGTAACGTGACACAGGTATTTACCTCTTGATAGATGCACAGGCATCAAGGGCAGCTCTTTTCCCTGCAGCTTTTTTCTTGGCTTTGCTAGATTATTTCTTCATACAGACCTAAACAAAATGATTGACTTAATCACCCTCTTTCTGATCAGAAATTAATAGGAAAGAAGAACATCTATTAATACAGTTTTTTATTTTTAAGTGCTCTGCATGTGTTCTTTGGTGATGGATCAATACAAGTAATGAGTTTCTTCCATCACTGCTATTTATGTCTCTTGCGCTACTGTGCGAAGCCAAAGCCCTGCAGGTCCTTGGCACTGGGGTCCCATCTGTCCCTGCTGCCGTCTCTGCAGGGCTGCGGGTGCCAGGAGCACGGGCAGCTCTGAGGAAGGCCACCCGCAATGCTCCATTCCTGCAGCTCTCCGACCTTGTCCCCTCTGCAGAAGGTACCGGTGTCCAAACTGCTTCGGCCTCTCTCCTCCTCTCCCTCCAAACAGGAGGGCTTACAGAGCTCGTGAACCCAGATACCCTCTTACCCTGGAAACTAGTCAAACGCAGTGGAGTAAGGTGTACCAGAGAGCACACGGCTTTAAAATATGGATAAATATGCTTGAAATAGATCTGTAAAATCCATGAAACCCCACTGGGAGCCCTCGAGCTCCTTTCTGTGCTTTCCTGTGGTTTGCTGAGAGCCGTGCCTGGCCCTCCAGGGGCTTTTCTTCCCAGATGTGCTATTCAGAGTCTTTGCAAATCCTTTTTCGGCGACTCTGAGGAACTCAGCGTTGATACCGTACAGCGTATATGAGTAAATGTTTTGCTGGGTTTGGATTGATTGCCATAGTGTGCTATCAGCGCTTATTGATGACAAGTCATTTACTGTGTCAAATCATCCGTCCACCGTAAATGTCGTCACGGAGCCTTCAAGGTGACCTGCGGCCAGTGGGGAGGCAGGCGAGGCTGAGGGAGGGAAGGAGCCGGAGGCTTCGCCTGATTCTGCTTCTTCCTTATGCTCTGTACATAGATGAAATTATAAATATTTTACCATTCTACTGGAGGCTGCGCTATGGAAAACTTGGTGGCTGGTGATGAGAAAGGATAAGACACTGAGATGAGCAGGGATTTTTAGCCAGGAAGAGTTTCAAAGCCGCGGGGGCAGTTCAGCCCCCCAGGCCATGCCTCAGGGCCCTGGAGCTGGTCCCCAGGCTCCCTGCTGCAGCCATGCTTCACCCACTCTTTACTCACTGCTTGGGTTTTTACAAGCAGTGATGGAGGTACAATGTGTAGCAGATGCTTTGGAAAAGCAGGGGTAAAAATGCAGCCCCTGCTCAGCGTGGGCTGAGTTCACGGCAGGCTTTGGCAAGACCCTGCAGCGATTCTCCCACAAAACCAAAGTGTTCTGTTTGCTGTCCGTGACGCTCCCCTGTTAGCCACACAAGGTGCTTTTCTGTCTTCCATGCTGTGTGGTATACTACTCTCAAAAATGTGGAAAGAAGATAAGTCCAACCACCTTGTCCAAGTCATTTTCTTTTGTGCCACAGGAAGAAAGTGTCACTTGTCAAAAAAAAAAAAAAAGTATCATTCAGTGGAAATCACCATCTCATTAGGAAACCCCCAATTAAGGGAGGAAAAGTTTTTATATTTAGACCTGTGTGCTATGGTGTTGCAAGACCGCAGCTCACATTTCCATTTGCTCAACGATGTGGCTGCTGTGGTGTAGATACAATCTCAGAAACACCACATGTAAACTACGGCAAACAGTTTCCACTTCATTGCTGCAAAATCAGTGTCAGATGGGTTGGCCTTGGTGAGGCCAACGGGCTCCAGAGATACCTGGGTTTTGTTACGTGGCTTTGCTCGCTGAGGTCAACCGTGTCACCTGGCACAGGGAGCAGCGATTGCTGTCCGACGAGAATGCTGCACGAGCAGTCAGATGCTGGGTGATTTAGAAAAATAACAACCCCAGAGAAGGGTCTTTTATCTGCTGTTGCCTGTATAAGCCCATCTTCTAGTGGCCAAACTCCAAGACAGCCTTCACCGCTCTTGCTGCTGAGGGTTTTGGTGATGGTAGGAAGGAGGGGAGCACCAGTCCCATGCCTGGATGCTCCATCTGGGGTTGTGCTTTGATCACAGATGAAGGATGTTCGCCTTTGAGGTTATCAGCCTGATTGCAGTCACCGCAAAGCCTTCATTTCTGAGTTGCATCTTCAGGTCCAGAAGCGCAAGGGCTGAGGTGGCAGGGACCTGGTGTGGGGTGCCACCTTGGCTGGCCCTTCAGCTGATACGTGACCCTCCCTGCTGTGAACACACTTTCATTTTGGAAAGTTGTTCTAGAAACATTTGCTCCAAAATCTTCCAAGTTTCAGCTCAGATTTGCTTATGCCTAATTGAGATCCAGCTCGTTTGGGTGCCAGAGTGATGTCTCAGCCAAGCCATTTGTTTTCCCTCGGTGTTTCCTTCCCGAGCCACAGCCCAGCCTCCTCTCTGAAACAGTTGCCCACGTGGCAGCTCTCTGCCCCTGTCCTGCCTGCTCCCGGGGCCAGGTCCCCTCCTCAGCCTGGCAGACGGCCTTTGGAAAGGATGGGGTGCTCCTGCTGTGGAGAGCACAGGCAGTGCATGGCTGGGTGCAGAGGGCACCACGGTTCCCTTTGGGCCACCACTTGATCTGTCGTTGGATGGAAAGCCGTGCAGCCTTCCTTGCCCGGGCTAGGCAAGCCAAACCACTGCGTTTGCTCATGGCCGAGAAGGGGCTGAAATGACCTTTCCTTCTCCCACCAGCCATCAAGAAATGGAGGCTGAGTTGCCCCCGTGCACAAACTAGAGCAGCCCCTGGGCTGCACTGACCCACGTGGGCTGGTGGTGGTGCCTGGGGAGAGACGGAGGCTCAGGAACAGCCTCCTCGGGGAAGGACGTGCAAGTGCGTCTGCATGGTGAGGGTCAGAGCCACGCTCCCCTCCGCCTCCAGAGCAACAAGCAGCTCCTTTCCCAGGGCTACCAAATCCTTAAAATCAGCTCAACGAGTAATCCAGACATTGCTGTGATCGCTGGGGTGTCCCAGTTGCTGCTAGATGGCACCAGCCGAGAGCTGCAGCCAGGGAAAACACCGAGGTGTTTGCTGAACTGGGATTTGTTTGCGTTTTTTGGTTTTTTTTTTTTTCCTCTCCAAGGGCAAGTATGAGCTGGTCAGCACAGGAACCAGCACTGAAATTGCTAAGCTGATTTAATTTAACTTTTTTTTTTCTTTGAAAAAGTATCTAGAAAGAGAGTAGATCATTCTGTTGTTGATTTAAATGAATTGGAAGTGATCTAAGCCAAGCTTGCACTGAAATTACAGAAGATGCAAATGATGTGGATTTAAATGTCTTTTCTGCAGAGACCAGTATTTAGGTATGAAAAGTGGAAAGAACATTATTTAGAGCTTGCTTCGAGATTCTTTCAAATGGTGGAGGAAAAAGACAAATATATTAGAATCCCTCTTGAAACGTTAAATGTATTTTGCTTCGTATGTCCGACCCAGTTCAGTGTCAGGTAGACCCGCAGCTCCAGATGACCTAGTTCAGATTTATTTTTTCTTCCGCAAAATGTTCAAGCAACTCCTTCGAGCACCCCAGCCGAGAGCAGCCTGCTTGAGAGAGGTTACCCGAGCCGCACCAGCACCCCGATCTCCCTCGGGCCCCTGAGAAGGGGCTGCTGCCCGCAGCGCGGTGTCGGCCGTGGGTGCCCCCGCACGCCCCACGCGTGCGTGTCCTGCACCAGCCGGGGGCCTGGGGACCCCGGGGGAGCAACCCCCAGTGCCCTCCTCCCTCTGCCCCTGCGGAATGCCCGAGCCCCGGGTTTATTCTGCCTGAAAAGGGGTTTTTTGTGCCGGCCGAGCGCAGCCTCCTCCCGGCCGCCTCTCCCCGGGCAGGCAAATCCCCGCAGCTGAGAGGCTGCTGAGGGTGGTGTGATGCTCTGACCTGCCAACAACAATTCAGGGCTGTGTTTCCTTTCGGAAAAGGCATTTGCATATCCTCTATTCACTTTATTTGGTTAAATACATTTGAAAAGGCGAAAGCTCTGGGTCACTGAGACTGAAGAATGGGCTGTCTGAGGGCCTCCCCCCACCTTAACTCTTTGAAACCTTCCTCCAGTGTCTTGGGGAGACACGTCTTAAAATATCCAGAAAGGGGGACTTAAAGGCTGCTTTTGCAGCAGGGAAGGCCGGGGGCTGGAGATGGGGAAAAGCCTGACAGCAAGGAGGCAGCGGAAAGGTGCCATATATCTCAGAACTGAAAACTCGCTGATGTGCAGCCGTAGACAGACTTGGGGAGAGTTTGTAAAATTTAGCATAGACAGAAACGCCTTCATGAGGACTTGACAATATCTGCGAAAACAGGAGAGCAAAAGCAAGTTACAGTAGTGCCAGGCACAGAAACGTACAGCGTGCCGCAGGGTGTGAAAACCAGGAAGTGGAACTGACTAGAAACAAAAATACAAATAACCGAATTGCTGCTTATGCTAACAAAAATCCAAAAAAACCCCTAAAGCAACAGCAAAGATCCTGAAACATAAACCAAGTGTTTAAAAACATTCAAACAATGTAGCCACTGGTTATTACTGTCAGAAGAAAAGAAAGTTTCAGTGAAGTATTTAACTTTGAATGTTTAAGGATGTCTCAAACCACAGCCCAACCACAGAGTTCTCAAAAACCTTCCGTGGGATGGTGCCAATCCCCCCCTTTTCCCTCATTTTTCCAGCGCAGTGCCAGGCCCTCGCTGCCAGGGGTACTGCAGCTGGGTGCGGGCTCTGCTTGGGGTCTGGGGCTGGTGGCTGTGAGCCCCGTTGACGTACCAGGATGCGGAAGGGAGCCCCTTGGACGGGGGCAGGATATGGCCCCTGCACCTCACTGCATGCCGCACCCACCGCGCTCAGCTGCAAAATGCAGACTGTGCTTCTGGATGCCTGTAAACTGTTTTGAGGATGACAGCTGGGAAGAGATGCATAAGCAATAAAATCATCATCGTGGGTTTATTTTTGTTCCTCTGCCATCCATTGGCATCCTTGTGGTGTAAGGAAATGGAGGGCTAGAGGGAGAGGATGCAGAAACAGTTGCCTGGTAGCTTCACAGTAGTGTTCCTAATTATTGAATTAATCCTCTATTCATGCATGTTTCCTTCCTGCTGCTCCTTGTAAATGGTCAAAAGTATATACCGTATCATCAATACAAGCATAATATGTCACCAAAAGTCACAGAAAGGAAAAATTGACTGCTAAAACAAAACACAAGGGAGCAAAGTTCCCACATCTTTTACATGACTTTCATTATTTTAGTTAGTGGCTGGTTTTTATTTGTAGTCACAGCAGGATTTTCCATGGATGAACTTTAAGGAACGTAGAGATACTATTGGCAGATTTCTGTTCAATAACTGAAGCTATTGCCCTGGGTTATGGGAATGTCCTGAAAGACGAAGCAGCAGTTTTTATTGAGTTATCCTCAGATTGTTGAAGTGCCATGTGGGACTCTGGGCCGTGGAGTGATGAAAGCCCAGGAGCTCATGGGCAGGCCCTAAGCCCGGCGTTGTTTCCTGGTGGTACAGCCTCGGTTAGCTGCTCTGATGGCTGTGCATCCTCCTGGCCATAAGCATTGCTCTGTTTAAAATTCAGCCTTAATCTGTGTTTCTCATTAATTTTGATAAACCATAAAAGCATAGAGACATTCAATACATTACTCTCTCTTACAATACTCTTCTTTCACGCTGTGTTTGACTGCAAGCACTAAAAGCACTGTGATTTACTGATACTTTTTTTTTTCCTGGACAGGTGAGGTCTCAGCCAAATCCCATAAAAGTCCTTTGAAGTCTCTCCATTGATTTTACTGGTAGTTGGATCTCACTGGGCTTTAGACTGAGCAGTAATCAGCACAAAAGGTGAAGTCTTATTTCCTTTGTACTTGTAGAGTATAAACATCCCTGCTACTTCACACACTAGGGTGAGGGTCAGTTTGGGGCAGCTTTCTACAAAAGCAAAAGTCACTTGAGTCCTGGTTTGAAGCACAAAGGGCTTTGTAGCTCCTCTTGCCTTGGCCGGGTCCTGGGTGCTCAGCACCTCCGGGCTCAGCCCTGCCAGCCCTCACTCAGCCTCACATTCTGCAGAGCACAGCTAATACATCCGCAGGAGGTTCTTGCACATACTTGAACTGTCCTGTTCCAGTGCCAAAGGCTCTTAGAGCAAAACGCTGTTTATGGTGAACTGCATGCTTTCCCTCAGCTGCGTGTCCAAAAAAGGAGGTTGTCTTCCCATAAAATGCTCTCCCGATTACTCTGCTCTGCAAATCACCTGGCAGAAAATGCTGGGGTATTGGGGAAGCTTTTATTCCGTGCATTACTTAGAGTGTGCTTACACCCATCTTCCCTTAAGGTAGGAAGCCTAAATCCAGTTTTCTCCCTTTGTTCTGTCTCATGTTTCTCCTATGGTTGTTCCAGCAAGTGAGTCCTTATGCTGTATGTATGTGCAACGAAAGCAAGAGAAGAGAAAGAGAATAACTGCTCAGGGTGTTTACCGGGGAGGTAGAAGGGTCTGAAGCTGTCCTAAAACATTTGTTTTACTGGAGCCCTCCACCTATGCTGGGGGTATATCACCCACTGTCATCTCCACAGAGGTGGGCAAGAGCATCTCTTACCAACAGGCGCTTGAAAGAAGACCTCTTCTAAATAAATGCAGCACAGTAACTTGTTTTTAATCCAATATTTATTTAAAATCAGTATTCCCACATCCCCTCTGGAGCACTCCATCACGAACACAACTGTGTTGTACCCCTGGGCTACAGGCAGCCAAGCACCCAGCCAGCCCGGGGCTGCTCACACACCCAAAATATTTCCCAGACTACGAAGTTTCTGTCAAGCTGTAGCTCATGAGGAACAAAGGGGCAAGAATCTGAGCTGGTGAATATTGTTGAGGTCCCATTAAACCAGCACTGTGATGCTGATTTACACCTGCAGACCATTTAGGCTGGTACTCCCTGCCCTACCCTGGCAAATTTATGAATTAAGCCTGATTGCAGAACACCCACTTCTAAGCCAAATGAGTGATGTTTGATGAGCTTGCCTGAAATCTCATTAAATATCTGTCCCTCTTCATTCATGAGTGTTAAGTGTTCTTTGAGAATTCTCTATTATGCACTCCAAGTGCACAATATCGCAAGTACAATTTAGGACAGGTCAGACAGAAACTTTATTAACTGTGATAATAGTGAAAGAGTGTTCAGGCAGCATCTCCCCCTCTGCTCCCCTCTCCTCTGCCAAGTGATAAACATCTTAGCCAGACCTCTCATATCTGAAATATTGGTAATTTCACCACCACAAATGAATTGCAAAGTTTTTGTTCCGTTATTATCAGTGTAAATGAACAAACACTGGTTTTGGCTCAAATGCCAGGTTTTTTCTTTGCTTTTAATATATGTAACAATATCAGGATGAAGTTGGCAATAGTTATCCTCTCACTGTTTTATTGATTCAGATGATTTACGTTTATTCTACTCAAGCTATGAAGTTTCTAGTTCAGCAGACTGGGACTGGCAATGCAGACTTTCTCAGTGTCAGAAACTTCATTTTATGATGACTTTTCCCAAAGGAAAAAAAAAACCCCGATGCAGTCTTCCATTTTAAACTGAGCATTTGCAGGAAGGCTTTGCAGTTTTACATCCAAAAGCCTTGCCTCGAGTCTGTTAGGAGCGGCAAAGCTTCCAGTATGACAAATAGATGTGTCAAACCCATGCAATATTCAGCAGCAGAAGGGGTGAGTTTTGCCCATCTGCGAGAAGTTGGAATAAGGCTCCCGGGGCAGGGATGCGGAGTCTCCAGTGCCTCAAGGGTTACAGCGGGGCACGGCTGCTGCTGCGCTAATACAGCCTAAGCCGATATTAGCCAAGCTTAACTTCTTTCAGCAGTTTGCAGATGGGAAGGGGGTGGGACGTCCTGGAGTCAGCAGTTCTTCAACAAGTCCATGAACGCCAGCTCCGGCGGCGGGAGACTCAGCCATGAGCTGACTGCCTGCAAGGGCGGAGGAGGGCTTCCCTGCAGCCGGTGAGTCTATTTTTTATCTTTAATTCTTGAAATCTGGGTGAGGAGCCCGGCGGGCTGCGGCCGGGACCCCCGAGGGCTTCGCCCAGCCCCGGGGCTCTGCGGCAGCGGGGCTCCGGGGTGCCGAGCACAACAAAACCGCTAAAAAAAAAAAAGGGGGTGCAGAGGGGGCCCCCACGGGCGCCGCCGCTGCGGGAAAAGGGGCTCTCGGCTGCGTTTCTCGGTGGTGCAATGCGGGGAGGGCCCGCCGGCGGGGCGGGGGTGAAACGGCAGCACCAGTCCGTGGCTTTTGCAGTTTCCTCTTGCCTCGGGTGTTTGTACCAGCCTTGGTGGGGGGGAAGCTCCAGCCCCGCGCCGGCTGGAGGTGNGACGGCAGCTCTGCCTGCACCCCGGCCGCCTGCCGGGGACGGGGTCACTTGGGTGCCGAGAGGGAGGCCGGCTCCTGGGTCTGCCCCGGGAGCGCCCGGCCGGTTTGGGCTTCGTTCCCCCAAACTGCTGGCCCCACGCACCAGGGCTTGTTTCCGATAGCAGGAGCTCTGCAGAGACCGGCAAACTCGTCGAGCTGTGGTTGACACCCTGCGGGTTTCCAGGCTTTCTGTATATTGACTTTCAACCACCCAGACTTCAAGGTAGCCTCTTCGTGTGGGACGTCGCTGCCTGTGGGATCGCCGAATGCCTTTGCCAAAGCTACGCAGCGGTTGCAGGTTACGGGCATTAAATGCACTGTGTGGTGCGGTTCCTAATCAAACGCTGTGGATTCACACCTCCTTCAAGCACGTAACCACGTGCGTGCCCCATCCACGTGGGAAGAGCCTGCTGGTGCATGGGGTGCAAACCCTGACAGGGTGTACCCTGGTGTTAGGCATGGAACACGGAAACCTTATCGGTAGGCGTGGAATACCCGCTCTGGACCTCCAGTGTGGCTTCTTGCTTGCCGCGTTGCATTAACGTGTGCCCATCCCTGGTGCATCCCATCCTTTGGCATGATGGGGATGGGTTGGGGATGCGAAGAGGATGCTTTCGGGGGTTTCGGAGAGGCTCCTGGAGGGTGGAGGGTCCCTGCTTGTTCCTGGTGGTTATGGCATGGTGGGTTGGGCATGGCTGCTCAGTACAGCTGCTGAGGTGGCTGTGTGCGGCTGCGGGGCCTCCTCGGAAAACCTGCTGAAACCAAGCACGGTTATTTGCTGTTTTCCAGTGCAGTGAGAGCAGTCCCTAACGTGGTGACCATTTCTGCAGTGAACGGTCTGTTTTTACTGGCCTCTCGTGCAAGAGAGAAACAAAGTTATGTTCCTTTAAAAGCAGGGTGATATCCTTGCGCGCAGAAAATATGCGGAGGTTATTTTGAGAAGCTCTGGCTGTTTGCGGGCACCGTGTTTCAGTGATGACCGTAGGCTGCTGGCATAGGGCCCAGGCAGGCAGAGGGCACGGCGGGAGCCGCAGGCCTGTACAGCGGGCAAGGCTGCCGCACCACGCTTTTCCTGCCTGAACTGGCCGTCCTGGTCCTGCTGCCTGTCCCGCTGCCTTCTGCCAACCTGCAGCGGGAGGAGGGAGTTGCTTCCCTTCAGGGCTTTTGGCACATGACCTGCCTCTTTCTTAACCCTCATTTTCTTGCCCCTTATTGCACTGCAAGGTTGCTAAGTAAGCCTTGAGCAACTTTCAAAGCTTTCTTTGGCTGCTAGTTTGTTTTGGGATAAAGCCTGGGCCCAATTCAGGCAGTCATGTTATGCGTGCACAGGGTCTGGATAAAACCCTGCTCTCTCCAGGTACACTTACACCTTTGGGGTCCCCTCGCTCCTTCCCATCTGCACGGACAGGGTCCTTCAGAAAAGCACTACAACTTGCGGGGCACTTGATTGGTAATTAACCTGGTATAATTATAGACAGCTTACGGTAAGTAAGGGATACTACTGTATTTATTATAGTTAGATCATGACACGACTGTTACTTTTTTTTTTAAGCTCCCATTTTCAATGTCGTTTTCTAGTTTCAGATTCCAGTGTGACAGCCATAATGCCGTCTTCATGGGCACACGTTTGACACACAACTGGCAGAAGACCTTTTGGTCTGCTCGCTGTTCATGTGGCTCTGCTTTTACCGCAGTGGCAGGTCAGCAAGTTTTGGAGCTCTTCAAGCTGTAACGTTGGCTTAAAGAGAATTGCTCCTTATAATAAAGACAGTGCTTAGCTGTTATATGGTACAAGCTAGCAGGTCTCAGCCTTGGTCTACGTCTTCTGTAGCGGCAGATGAAAATCTGCGGTGCGATACTGCAGGGGCAGCATCCTGCAGACAGCAACGGGCCTGATTTCCAGTATCTTCATGGCTGGAGGCAATACCAGCTGCAGTTTGGCCCTCTTAGCCCTGCTGCAAACACTTTCTACATAACTGTTGATATTATGGAAGGCAACAGGAAATTGAAATGTCACCAAGTAAGAGTTTCAGCCCAGTCTGAGCTGTCAGCGAAACAATACAGGCTAATATGTGGCTGGGAAGTGGTGTACAAAATGTTCCTGTTCTTTCCTATCCTTTGCAGGATGAGGTCTGAGCATGCCATTGCATCGTCTCTTAAGTGTTATGGAAGGTCTTCTGTTATAAGCTTGTTTGGATGGTGCATTCCCAGGGCTGCCATACTTGCCTGAATATAAAGCAGTGGCCTGGTACTGTTGCCAAAAGAAACAGCAGCAAAAAACCCAAGCAGGTTTGCAGCTGGATCGGTCCCCCTGCACCATTCCCTGGGCCGCTGCACAAATATTTGTGCTAGCCCCTGGGAAAGGCAAGGTGGGAGTGGGAATGACACCAGGGGCGGGAGGCAGGCAGGAGGGCTCCTTGCGCTGGCAGGACTCACTAGCCATCCAGCCACGGCCCGGGATGTAGCGGGGCATCGCAGTCTGCGTGGGCTCAGCTGCGGTGTGCTCCCGGTAGGGCGGGAGGTGGGTGTGCGGTGGGTCGGGGAGCTGCCCTGCTCCCACCGGCCGCGGCCAGGTAGAGCGCAGGGTAGCCCCTGTGACCAGTCCCTGTGACCACACACTGCAGCTCCAGCATTAAACGAAGCCACCCTGAGCCATGCTGCTGCCAAGGGCTCCAGCTGCCCTCCCTGCATGCATGCTTCTAGCTCCGTCATGGCACCAGCACTTATGATGCCATACGATCACCCCAAGCGGGGATTTGCTTGGAAACTAACCATTTTTTCGGTTACTTTTGCGGCAGTTAGTTTTGTGGCCAGCTCCATTGCCTGCTCTGGCCAACAACCATGTGCCCCAGGGTGGGCATAAGGCAGAGGGGAGCACCGGCCAGTCCGGGGGAGCCCCACAGCCCTGTCCAAGCAGTGGTGTGGGTTTGGGTCACCCTATCCCGCTGTGCAAACAGCAAGCAGAAATCAAACCTGGTGCAGTATGTGCACGCGGTGGGAGAGCAGCCAGGGCCAGCTCCTGCCTTCTGGTGTCCCTTCAACCTCCCCGTGTCACTGCAACCGGTCTCGCACATACTGACCATGCAGACACGGCCAAGGGCAGGGTGTGAATGGTCATGGAAAGCTGAGCCGGGCTGGGAACTGGCAGCATAGGGACCTGCCTGCATGCCTGTCCTTGCCTGGCAGTGACCTGCTGCGGGGCCAGAGCAGAGCCAGCCCACAGCAGCCAGGGCAATGCATGCTCGTGTACCTGCTTTTTCCCCTGAAAATGAGCCCTGCAGCGAGCTGCAGAGGGGGTTACACCCCACTTGGGTGCGTTGAAGGGCAGCACGTATTCTGCGGGGGTACAAAAAGTGATCCCCGGGGGCTCTGGGTAGCCCATGGGTTGGGAGTGCTGGTGTAGTCGAGGCTGAGGCAGACAGCACTATTGCAACTTGCAGCCTCCACTGAGCAATGAAAGGTGTGCTTTTTATAAAAGAAAGAAAGGAGAAAAAAAAAAAGAAACTAGAAAAATGAAATGGGAATTAGCAAGGTCTGTAGCTGAACTTCCCCAGCCCGCTGGGTGCTGCGGTTGGACGCCCCCTTCCTTCCCCCGCCACGTCCGGCTGGTGGTCCCTGTGCGTTTGTATTGACCACCACCGGCGCTGCTGCAAAAACTTCAGGTGACTGGGGTTCTTAGCTGGACCATGGCCTCTACAGACAGTACTAAGGCTTTTTTAAATCCAATTAATATTTGAAGGCGAATGTCAAAACTTTGCCTGGCAACAAGCTGTGAAGCTCTTTGCAGAGCACCTTCGTCTTTCTGCTCTGCAAAACCGGCTGTTGTGGGTGCAGCTGCTTTTTCCCCTCTCCATTCAGTGCTTCTCTTTGTACTCTGCCCCAGATAACTATTTTTATGCAATTATTTAAGCTGTTTGTTCGCTGCCTGTCACATGGCATTCAAGAACCATACAGTATATGGGACAATCAACCATCAAAGTCACTCAAACAAAAAAACTCACACACAACACCCCCCCCCCCNATCATGGGTACCTCTGGGAGGTGGGGGAGTTTTGCAGATGGTCTGGAACCAGCTTCCAGAACTGAACCCCAGCCCTGGCGAGAGCAGCACCGTGGTGCAATGCAGGGACAGAAAACAGCCCCACTTTAACGACGCCTGCAGGGCACGGTGCTTAACCATGAGCCCCCGCAACGGGATTCACTGGCACCTGTAAACTCTTCCATAAGGCTGAGGGGCAAATTCTCTCTTGTTTTAGTCACCTCCGTGTGTTGCTGGCACAGGCCACGCTGCCTGCGAGCATGAGGAAGCAGGCAGGATGCGGGCAAGGAAGGATCAGCCTGTGATTTCCCCAGATGAAACTTCGCAGCCCCTGAGCTGGTTTTGGCACAGCTGTGTGAGCAGTCCCGATAGAGCTGCAGGCAAAAGACCAAAGAGCCAGAAAACCACACAGCTTTGGGGGTTTGCTTTTTCTTCTCGCTGGGTTACAATTTAGCTTGGAGGAATCGCCTCAGCCCGCTCGGGGCAAGCACGCAGCAGCCACGCTGGCACGAGAGAGACACGATGAGTGTGACAGCGGGTGCAGAAATATCCCAGGTGGGTTTTGCCATCTGAACTTCACCCTCTGCAACCACAGGGTGAGGTTTTTAGCTTGGTCAATGAAACCTTGTGACTCTGGTTCATCACATTCTGGTGCTGGGTAACATTTTAAGGACGTTTCAGCAGTTAGAGGAGCTTTTTTGTCACCGTGCCTTAGGCAATTGGTAGACTTCAGAGGCAACAGAGCTCTGAACTGTTGAGTTTTTCCTTTCTGGTAGGAAACTTAGAATACTTGCACAGGCTTCCTGATGCTTCGTTATCCAGACGAGTGGCAGATTTGGACCAGGATCCCAGCCTCAGCTTTCCTGTATGCGTGAGTCACGGTGGCTTCAGAGTACTGCTGTGCCGATCTGCTCAGGGGTGCGAAAGGTATTTTTAGGTTGGCTCACATCTGTGAGCTGTGCCTGAGTGTGGCGAGGAGGTGTGGGACTGGAGGTTGAAGCTTTCCGTGGGGGTTTGGCATCAGCGGCTGAATCGGTGGACCTGACGCAGAGGGATGAGCCGGCGGTGTGGCTCCAAGCGCGGGGCATTTCCAGCCAGCCGGGTGGTGCATTTTGCTCTCTGAAACATTACAAGTGTATAAAGTAAGATCTCTGCACAGCCACTGAATTATTTATTGAATAATTTCTCTTGGCAAGGGACTGGTATGCCGTAGATATTTTAGATACTTTAAATACCTCTGTTTATGTGCGATTACTGTGTTCTTTCTGTAAAATTGGACTTTCAGGACATTGAGCTCCTTGTTAGCGTTTTTCCCTTTTTAGTGGATGCTTGCAAAGGTCTTGTGTCTTGCAAATGCATTTCCTTGCAAATGCATTTCTCGGCAGTGCAGAGCAGGAGGGAGTGGAGGCCAGTGCCGCTCCTCCGGGTTGCTTGGAGATTCCCATCCTTTGTCCGCGCCTTGCCTTTGGCACTGGGGTGACGAGGGGGCTGGTGGGTCAGCGGGGCCCCTGCGCCCAGCGCTGGGATCTGCCACCAGCTCGGTCCCCGGGAGCCCCAGCAGAGCGTGGTGCCGTGGTCGCGCTGAGGAGGAGCCTGTGCTGTTCACGCACCAGATACTTGGTGAGAAGTTTTTTCAGGAACACAGAGCAGGAGTGTGAGATGTCTCTGCAATAATGCTAGTGGCACAAGTGTTAATCATCAGTCATCCACAGCAGGGGGAAATTTTTATATATACATAAAGATTTATTATACATATATGCACTCGCATATACAAGCATATACATCCACATATGCAGATATATAATTTTATGCATGTATATATGTTTATGTAACGGTAACAAATCCTTTGGCAGCCTTCTCTCCGAGACAATTTTTCTGCACCAGGCATTTTTCTGCCTGCCTCTCCTAAAAAATAGTCTCCCATACATCACTGGGCCAAGTTTGTACCATAGCCCCAACCACATGCTGAACCGGTCCCTTTCATTCGTCCCTGTCCTTTCCCCGCTCTGCGCAGTAACCAGAGGTCACGCGAAAGCACTGCCGGCTTCCTCGCCGTGAACTTCATTTGCCTTATTCCTCTCCAGCAGATCAAAGAGGCTTGACCCGGCTGTAAAGCCTTTTTCCATGGCAGATAACTCTGCCTTGCTGACCAGGGAGGGACAGCGCTGGGGGGGTGAGCGGGGAGGCAATGGCACCGGGACGGTCCCTGATGGCCTCGCCGCAGCCCCACGTCTGCTTCCCGCGCCCCAGACACCAGTTCGGGGTGCACCGAGCCCCCGGCCGGCTCTGCCGGCACGAAAGCAATTTGAGCTAAAGAGGCTTATCTACCATTGAAACCTCATTCTTTAATAGTCTTGTTGGCAAACAGCCAGTTTAACAGATTGGACAGGTCTGATTCCCAAAGGAAGGGGCTAAGGACGTTTTTCATTAGTAAAAATAAAATATGAAAATTATAACCTGCTTTTATTACATTTCTTGCTCACTGGGTGATTCTCCAGTGTCTGCTCCCCAGAGAGATGCCACAGCCTCGCAGGCGCTGTGTGCCTTTCCTCCCTTGTTCGCTATCCATGCAAACAGATGTCCAAGAGCAAATATGTATTCTGCATCCATCACCTCTCACACCTTCTTATGTGTCTGAGTCCCGGCGTAATAATCCAACAAACACAATTTTATCTCTAAACTGGTGTGTCCCCCCCTTTTTAATTTTTTCCCCCTTCCCAATTATGACTTACTGAGTTATAGTGGAATCATAGTCAATGAGGACTAATGCCTTTGCTTTGATTCTTAAATTAAATATAAAATTATGATTTGACCCTGCAAAGGATTGTGTAATCTAAGTAAAAGACAGTAATTGTGGTTTATGCATTGTTGCACTTGGGAGTCAATTATTTCACTCACAGTGGGTAAGATTAAGCATCTGCAAGAGTTTGTTTTGGTCTGGTTTTGGTGGTAGGGAGCATTTTTTTTAATGGAAAACATAGTTTTGATGAAAATATACTGTTCCCAAAATCAAAGCAGTGACACATCACACGGAAGCCGTAGGAGTTCGCTTCAGTGTGATCTGACTGAAGGTGAGAGATATTAAATGGGGAAAAGGACTATAGTGAAACATGTCCCTTTAGAGGAGCAAAAGCAGGTAAAGTTTAAGAAAGTGTTAAATAGCATTAGCCTCGGCTTGGCCGATAATCCCAATAATTGCTGAATCCCAAGTAGTTACAGCTGATTAATCCTTGCAGAGCACAGAGGGTCCCTGTACGCACGTCTAAGTAAGCGCGAGATGGGTCAGGGCTGCGGGGTGGCCGGTGCCCGAGCCGCTGGCGGAGGGATGCAGGCCAAGTAACGATGTATTTTGGGTCACTGTTGTGGTGGCGTGTTTATACCACAATTACGTGTGTAGGCCAGAAAGCGAACAGGGGCCCTGCAAAAAAAATCTAATAAGACGGTAGATTTAGACTAGATATAAGGAAGAAATTTTCTACAATGAGGGCAGTGAAACACCGGCACAGGTTGCCCAGAGAGGTGGTAGATGCCTCATCCCTGGAAATGTTCAAGGTGAGGTTGGACGGGGCTCTGCGCAGCCTGGTCTAGGTGAAGATGTCCCTGCTCATGGCAGGGGGTTGGACTAGATGGCCTTTAAAGGTCCCTTTCCAACCCAAACTATTCTACGATTCTAAAAGTATGTAAGCCAAGTATCACTTGTCTTCTGCTTCGTTTCAGGGCTGTTTACTGGATTTCTGCACATTGATTCTTTCATAGTTTCAGATACTTTTGGTGCTCATATTTTCCCCTTTATGTTTATCACCCCCTTTACTCTTTCTCAAGCAGTTTGTAGGACTTGCAGGTTGTCTGGCTTCCTGTCTCAGGGCAGTGCAACTCTTCTGTAAGGTTTTCAGTAGCTATCTGTAATGATCAATAAGTATGTAATGGCGTTTCTTCTCTGTGATTAACACTGTTCAGCTGGCTTTGAGCCTGCTATAAAGTGTGGCATTACCATTTCCATAAACACTACAGTGTAAAACTATTAAAACAGAGAATAAAATTGACCTAGTTTCAAACTAGCTGAAAATAGAAAGGTGGCCAAGTGCCCTGAGCTTCCCAAATTTTCTCCTCTTTAATTAAAACAAATGAGAAAAAATCTGCAGGTTCGGAATAAACTGGGTATTGCATTTGTGGCTGAAGCACAACAAGGACTGGACTTCAGTTTTTGAGCTTGGAGATATCATTAGGTCACTTGTTCTCATAAAATTTTTTGCCTCTCTGTCTATGCAAGCGTGAGACCGGTCTGCTGCAGAATGGCCAGTGTCCCCCCTCCTCGGCTGAGCCCAACCGCAACCCAGACAGGCCTTAGGCTGGGAACTGAAGGTTCATCCAACTCCTCATCTTCTGTGCCCATACAAGCAAAATTTGCGGAGGTGTGTGGCAGAGGCTGGCTTGGCATCGTCTCTGGTTTTAATTACAGCAGTGATTAAGAATTCATAGCCTGTGGTCTCCCAAGAGCTGCTGCCCTGGCCAAGTTCGAGAAAGTCAGTGGTACCTGAGCCGCATTTAATGACAGCGGCTCCCTCCAGGGTTGCTGTCCTACAGCGTGCTTGCATGAAGCTTGGAAAAGAAAAAGAAAAAAGAAAAATAGAATTGTATTCTGCAAGCGATACACAAAATCCCCAAACGCCCTCTGCCTGCACAGTTACAGCAGCCTCTGCGCACGTGTTTTCAGAAACATGTTAATCATTGCAATAGCCTTCGTTTAAATTAGCAAATGGGTTCCAGTGATGCAGTCTGACTAATACCTGCCAGTTTTATGTGTCCCTGTGAATTCTGATGCTCCCTTACCTTCTGTAAATGGAGACTCTCATGTAGTGACAGTCACAAGATGATTTGAGTCCTCATCTCAAAGTCATCTGAACCTTGTGTACAGAGTACTGCGAGCGTGTCTGTCTTCTGCAGGGGAAGGTAAGGGGGAATGGTCCAAATTTTGCTGGGTGCTTCCTTGTGCAAATCTTCTGTCACAAGCTGTCTTTCAGGAAGGCAACTACAAATCTCAGAGCCTGGGGTTTGGGGAGCTGAATGTGAGAAAACACAGCTTTAAAAGTTCAAAAAGCTCATACTCATACTTGAGTGAAATCCCTCTAAATCTGCCTCTCTGGATTGAGATGTTTTAGATCCTGTAAATTCTGTTTCCTCAGTGAAATGAGTGAGCAGCCGGTGCCGTAGCCAGGGACATGAATCTGCGGCGGCTGACAGGGATATTCCTCTCGCTGCAGCTCGCACGGAGAGAAGCTGTGGGTCTGCAGGCTCTGACCCATCGTGTGGCTGCTAGCTGCATTTTGTAGTTCCCCACTGCAAATAGTTAATTCTCTCAGACATACTGAAAAGCTGCTTATTTGACTTTGGTTTAGTGCTATAAAGTCAAATGCAAATAGCCTTTTTTTGTGCTCAAACATAGGGATAGTAATGAGATGCTTTGCCCGGTTTCCAACACAAAATGAATCACCCGCCTCTTCCCTACCCTGCTGTGAATGCATGGTGGGCAGGAAGACGAAGGCATCTCAAAAGGAGCTCTCCTTCCCAAGCAGGCGCCCCGGCGCTGACGTAATGGTAGGAAGGATGTGATTGCACGGCTGCACAGGACGGGTAAAGTTTTAATTGCATTATGCATACACTGGTAGTTTGAGGCTGTTTCCACACTGGTTTACGTCACTAAAACTCCATTGATTGCACTGGAGTTACAGCATCACTTCCAGTAGGAAAAGATCAAAACCAAATCACACAACAGTGCCATTTGTAACTAAAAAAAAAAAAAAAAAAGCATTGTTCCTGCGGTGATTGCCTGTTAGCAAAGGCTGGTCGGTGATTCAAAGCCCGGTGTCACTACCCAAAGACTGGCTGCAGAAGCCCTGTTTGCCCCAGACCCTGGGCATGGGGGGTTCAGGCGTGCCATCCAGCTCGGGCAGCCCCAGACCCTCGCCGATGGCTGTTCCCTCCTAGCAACTAACCAGCACTTCTTCCTTTCTCAAAACCACTTTCTTTTGTCGCCTCTTGCATATCTATTTCTCTTTTCTCTGCCATGGGAATACTTAGGAATCCAGTGGTAATGTGAAGTCCCGTTTGGAATAAATGGAAATGTCAGCGTTTCCATGTGCCGTGCGCATGGACGCTGTGCTCCGCTCCCTCGTGCCCAGGACCGCTCGCTCGTGGGGAGCACGCACCGCAGCAGGGCGGGGGGTTCGCCACGGGTAACAGAAATGGGGCAAAACTGCTGGAGAAGGGGTGCGGAGGGCGTCCTCCCGGTGCTCCTGAGACCGAGGTGACGGCAGCGGCTGCTCACGGTGCGCTCTGGGCTGTGACGCTGCCTGGCTGATGGGAAACTCAGCCCAACCGTGCTGGCTCTTTTTTGTTGTTGTTATTATTTATTTTCCTGATCACACGAGAAATGTATTCACAGAGAGCGTGTGACCGCGAGGCGCTCATCTGCTCGGCTCGACTCGTCGGAGCAGGCTGTGATCTCGGCAGCCCCGAGCCCTGTTTCCGCAGGCGAGGGAGAAACAGCCTCCCTGGGGGTAGGAGGGTGCCGCGGCGTTTCTCCTCTGTCTGGACCGTGCTGCTCCTCCCAAACACACCTGGGCCTCTTTCCTGGCCACCTTCCCAAGGCAGGTTTGCTGCCCTGAGCAGATCAAGTAGGGGCTAATCACGAGTCACTTTGGGATGCAGAAATCAAGATTGACTGTTGCAAAAGCCAAGCCGGATGAGCTTTGTAGTGCAAAAATCAAATGTGATCGGAAACGGGGGTCAGTGACTGAAGTTACAGGTCTCAGGTTGAATAAGAAGATTCAAAGGTGCTGGGAACTTCACCTGACTGGGCAAGTTCACTCTTGATAACAGGATCTTGTTCTTAATGTATATGTTTAGTCTTCATTGAACTTAGATTATTAAGTGAAAGTGGGGAAAACATAAGCAGATGAGTTTGTGAACCTTCTCCTTACCACTAGCACTTCTACTTGGCTCTCCCAGGGATCCCAGCACACTTGTCACCGCATTCGGGCAGAAAACTAAATGGATTTCTGCTTCAAGTGTATTTTCTGATATTATTTGCCATTACTGATATCTCCATCACCATGGCATCCTCTGAGATGCCCTCCAGTGTACTTAAAATGAGTCACTAACAAGAAATACTTACATATTTTTTATTTAATCACAAAGGATCTAAGAGATTCCTGCCTCCGTGAAGTCTGCAAAGATTTAAAATTCACCATGGAAACGGGCCAGCAGCTTCCCTTGAGCAGGGAAAAGTGAATTTCTGTCTTCCAGTCATATTTATTTAACCCAGCTGATGTGGTTATGAATGAAGGATTCGGGCACCTGTTCCAGGGATATGATCTGCTGCACGACACAAACTTCAGGTCGGTGGGAAATAATGTCCCAAGCAGGAATTTAGCAGAAGGCAGCAGAATGTGGCACAAGTGGTCAGAAATAATAAACGAACCACAAGCATTTGATTGAGATAAATGTTCTGATTTTTCCCCTGGGAGCGGATGAAATGAGTGCAATTTAAGTAGTTTCCCTGTAGGTCTTGTGTAACTTTGGCTGCTGCAGCATGTTCTACCTCGCTGCGGAGGCAGATGCTGCCAACAGCACCCTGCTCTTGGCACTCGATGGTCCACGGTGTCCCTGCCACCACCCCAATAAGGGAACATGTTCCATGCAAACCCAAGGAGCACCGCGCCCATTGCTTTGCTCAAGCCAAATACCTCCCAGCAATTGTAAGTGATTCTTAATGCTGTATTAAAGCATTGTATCTCTTTGGCAGATTAAAAGTGCGCTTTTGATGTCTCTAGTCAGCAAATTTTTTAAAATACAGGTACTGACATGAATGACACCTAACACATCAGAGGGATGCAAAGTCAATGAAGGTGTAATCACACGTTCTTCATTATCTGCATTATAACAGAAATAGTTTTATTCCCGTATTGTATAGGGTCTGGCTTCCAACACTTGTTCTTTTTATTGCAACCCTGACTGTTGTGATCCTTTTGCCAGTGCTGCCAACTCTAGATGTCCATGGGTGCCCTGTACCTGGACAGATGTGCATAAAGGCCTGGCCCTGGTGCTCCCCAGGCGATACCTGCAGCCGAGCAGGGCAGAAGCACGTGGCTGCGGCCAAGCATCCCCCCATGGCAGCGCTGCTGCAGCTTCACTGTTCCCACGAGCACCTTCCCAGCTTTCTGCTTTCAGCTTGGCTGCACAGCTGGATACAAAACACCGCTCACAGGCTGATGTCGAGAGAGTCATTCTCAAGATTTCGGTGTAACCAGCAACCGTGGCAAATTGGGCGGCTACCTTTGGTGGGACAGGCTGTGTTTTCTGGGAGCAGACAGTTTTAATTATGACTTGCTGAAATGCCTTTGCACAAATAGCTAATTCATCAGTGAATGAATAGCTCCCTCATTGAGCTCTCCCACATTTTGTAGTTTGCTAGTAAAAGTGTGTTCGGCAAGCTGCTTTTCATAGCCTGACGTGGAGAAATATTGAGGGGAGAAATCAGCACTCCGTCTCAGTTCATCCTAACATCATTGCAGCCACGTAGTCAATATTTTATCAGATGTGGGGATTTCTGGAAAGATGCTCATGAGAAAGTTACCCCATGGGTGGGTATTGCCCAGTAACATCACCTGGATGCTGTTTCATTCGCTGTGATCATTACAATCATTCTTGGAGGGGCTGGTTGTGGTCCCAGAGGGTTTGCACAGTTGGGAGCTCTTGGGGGGGAGCAGAGGTGGCTGCGCTATGCTGGACTGGCACCGGGGTGCAGCATTTGGCCCGAGGGATGACTGGGCCAGAGCCCGCAGGAGGGAGGTGGCCCCGAACACGGGCTCTGTGTCACTGCCACTGCTCCCTGCTGCCCCCCACCACGTTGTAACCCTACAACGGGTGAGATTAATTGTTCGCTGTGGTTTTTTTTTTGCTCGTGCAAACTTAAAAACCTCCTCCAGAGCCTTGTGCGAGGGGTGCCCCCCTGTTTGCAGGCTGGCCTGCGACGGCCTCCGGAGCTCACTCGGCACAAATACAGGAAAAGGCTGCGAGAGGGTAGTCCTGACCTTCAGCATAACCCAGACGCTGTTCCCAGGAGGAAAAAAGCTGGTTAGTGTTAACGTCAGCGGTGCCGTTGTGCGGAAAGTCCTGGCCCCCCATGGGAGTGAAGCCCCTCCGTTAATCACTGCGGGCTGGAGCGAGGCCAGAGGGTGAGAGGAAAGGGGCTGCCTGGGCTCCTGCGGCAGAAAAGCTTTTTCTTTAAGATCTTGACTGCTGGTAAAGTCATAAATAGTGCTGTGGGGCTCAACAGGAAACCTTAAACGTTTGGGTCCCCTCCTCTGCAGCATCTGCTTGGCTTGTCCCTCGCAGGGCTGGCAGTTACTGGAGACTCCCTGGCGGGGAGTTGATACTGGGCCTGTAAATAAGAGTTATTTAAAATGCTTCTTGTGTACTCAACACCCAAACACAAGTCCCCTGAGGACAGCCTCACCTCGCACGCCAGGAGCAGCGAGCCCGGTGCCCGGCTCCTCTCTCCAGTGGCCGTTTCTGCAAAAGAGGAAAGTAAGGCAACCTGCAGCGACTGTGTTTGAAAGATGCCTGCTCAGCTGCTTGCTCTCTGCTTTCCCAGCGAATAGCTCTCACTCCGTGAGTCCGGCACGAGCCAGATCGTACGGCAGAGAGCCGCCCTCCCTGCACCCACAGCAGAGCGATGCCGGCAGGTGTAAAGGGAACGAGTTGGGGATGGCAGAGTGTTACCATCCTGTGTCATAAAACTTGTCCCCTTGCCTGTCTCCTGCGTGCACAGCCCTCTTTACAGAAAAGGAGAAAAAGTTTGCTCTTTGCTTTTAGTTTCAGCACCGTCAGAGCAGCGCAGGGGCTGGCAGCAGGGGCCGGGGGTTCCCCAGCAGCCCCACCGTGTCCGAGGAGCCGAGGCTCCAGCCCTTCCCTTCTTGTGCCAGGACTGCACCCTGCGGGACTGTCCGTTGGGGAATGCCCTGGCGTTTCTCCCTCCCGGGAGCCACCCATCTCCCTCGTGGAGCACACGGAGGCGTTGCGTCCGGCGAGGCTGCAGGGTGGGGACCCTGCGTTGGCGTGCTCTCAGCCTGATACCCCGGCACTCCCTTATCCCCTCTGCAGTTGCTTGTTGTTTCTTCCAGGAAACATTTAAGCAATGAAATGAAACTTTCCTTGGCTTGAATCACCTATAATTTACCCTGATGTAAATCATAAGGAATTCCAAGTTGAGAATGTGAAGCTGACATAAAGGCAGAAAGTGGTGTTTCAGAGCGTGTCTGCACAGCGTTTTGCACGCAGAGGCACGCTGGCTTTGCCCCGCTCCACGTGAGCCGAGGGCTTGTGGCCGGAGCTGGTGCCGTGCTGCCTGACCCTGCCAGGGGCTGCGGCCACCACGCAGCCCCCGTCCTGCTCAGGGAAGGCAGAGCAAGCTCCTGGCAGCCCTGAAGGTACAGTTGTAGCTGGATCCCAGAGCTTGTCACAGCATCTGTCTGCTACAGATAACTGCAGCTGCATCGCCTAATGTACGTTTGTACGCCATTGTCCTTTAGGAGTGAGCTGTCTGCTCCTGCTCACCCTTCTAGGGGTGTTTCCTCCTTTCTCGTACCTGTTCCATAGGTGCTGTTCTGCTCAAGTTGAGGTGGTTGTTGGTAGGCAGCCCCGCGGGTCAGCGGAACAGTGTGTTTGCAATGGCCGACAAGGGAAAGCACGTTCTCCCCTTCCCAAGCCGCATAGAAACCCGTGCTGCCCGTGCCCATCCCGCGGCGTGACCTGACCGCATCCTTCTGGCTCTTGCAGAGTTTGTCGTTTCACTCGTGGAGAAGATGCAGGCTCAGGAAATCCTGAGGAGCCTGCGGCTCCCTGAGTTCGACGACCTCAGCCAGTTTTTCCGCAACCTGCCGGCCACGGCGCTGGTGGGCATCGGTGCCTTCGCGGCCGTCATTGCCTACTGGTTCGCCAGCCGGCCCAGGGCCGTGAAACCGCCCTGCGACCTGCGGATGCAGTCGGAGGAAGTCGAGGTGAGGCCAGGAGCATGCCAGACGGAGAGGCTGGGTTTCACCCTGGGTTTGCATGCCTGGAAATGACCACGGGGGATGCCAGGAGGTGCTTTTGTTTGTTTTGAGGGCTCCCCAACCCCGTCCTGAAATGTGTAACGCGCTATGCCAGGGATCACTTCACTCCTTAATTCACCTTTTTCTGTAAACTGGAAAACTAGAATACAGCCCGTTCATTTATTCTCTTAGATTTTCAGTAACGTTTTGGTTTTAGCTTTGCTTAACCATCCGTGACCAAAAATTGCAGGAGCTGCCATTGCATGGGAGAAACCACTGAAAGGCAACAGCTGATAATATCTAATCAGCTGGCACTTCTTGTGCGTGCCCGTTACTGAGTTTGCTACTGCAAACTTTGTAACAGTAAGAAAAAGTAGACCCGAATCCGTGCTTAGAGGCTGAGGAGTTATTCATTTCCCTGCTTGCAAAAGGTTTTAAAATTTAATGAAGCCATTCCATTTTAAAGAGCAGAAATATTTCTGAAAATTGTTTCCACTTAAATTGATATCTGAAGGTGTGATGAGAATTTTTAAAGCCTTTTATGACGTCCCCTCTAAAACCTTATTGCCTTTAATTGCAACAGCTTTTTAAAAAGGTGGGAGGAATTTACATTTTCCAAGACAGTTTTCCCCTGTGGTTAGGGCTTTAGTGAGACTTTCTTCTGGCTCACGGCGTAGTCCCAGTTCGGTCACTCTCGCCCTGCCTGCCTCCCCTTGCCCGCTCCTAAAACACCCCTCCTGAACCCACGCGCTGGGGTCTGGAGTCTGGCCTCCGCTTTAGTCCTTCGCGTTGGTCTAGGTGTTCTTGAGAAGGTGCCCGTGGTGCCAGTCCTGGGGACCTGTGGAGCCCAGAGCAGTCGCTCCCCCCAGCACGTCCCCACTCTGTTACTTGCAGATTTAGAATTTAGATTTAGATTTAGAATTCCTCCTCAAACCTCCTTGGGAAATATCAACCATCTCCTGTGGCAACGAGCCGGGTCAAGTGCTCCTCTCTGGGAAGGTGGTTCTCCATGTTGCTGGGGTGCTGAGGTGGATGTCCCACCTCTCCTGTCCCTTCGGGTGTTGGGGCAGGAACACGGTGGTGGCTGCAGAGGTCCCTCCGGCATTTGGGGAGCGTGCTGCTTTACGGTTTGGGGTTTCCCCATCTCCTGCCCGTCAGGTGGTGCTGACGGCTGGGTCACATCATGTCACGTCGTGTCGCACAGGGCTTGGCCGGGGCACGCCGGTCGGTGATCGGGGACAGCCCGCAGCTGCTGACGCACTACTACGACGACGCCAGGACCATGTACGAGGTCTTCAGGAGGGGATTCAGCATCTCCGGTGAGAGCACGGTGACGAGGAGGCCTGGGAGGAGAGGGGGAGGACCAGATGATGTAGAGGCCCAAATGATGTAGGAGGCTCAAAGGCTTAGGGGAGCTCAGAGAGTGTAGAGGCTGAAAGAGCGTGGGAGCCCATAAAAGTGCAGGAGGTCCAAATGGTGTAGAGGCCCATTCGGACTCAAAGGCTAAAGGAGTGTGGGAGGCTCAAAAAGGAGTGGGAGGCCACCAGGACGTGGGAAGCCACAAAATTATAGAAGTCAAGAGAGCGAGAGGCTGAAAGAATGGGGGAGGCACAAACAGCGGAGAGGCTGAAAAAGTGTAGGAGGCCCCAAGGGTGCAGGAGGCACAAAGACCATGGCAGCAAAAAGAGTGTGGGAAGCTGAAGGAGATATGATTGCTGAAGGAGAGGGAGGCTAAGACAGTATGGGAGGCCAAAAAAGTGTAGAGGCCCAGAGAGTGTAGAGCCTAAGGGAGTCTGGGAGGCCCAAAAACTATAGAGGACTATTACGTGTGGGAGGCCAAAAGAGTTTAGAGGCCAAAATGGTGTGGGAGGACCAAGAAGAGTGGGAGGACCCATGAGTGTTAAGACCAAAGGCTGGGAGGCCTGAGTGTTGAGGCCTAAAAGATGTGGAAGACCCGACAAGTGTAGAGGTTGAAAAGGTGTAGGAGGCCAAACAAGTGTTGAGGCCCAATGAGTTGGAGGCCATGAGGTATAGAGGCTGAAAAGGTATGGGAGGATGAAGAGGTGTAGAGGCCAATAAAGGTGTGGGAGGCTGATGAAGTGTAGAGGCTGAAAAAGGTGGTGGGAGGCCTATGAGGTGTTGGGAGGTTGAAAAGGTGTGGGAGGCTGATGAGGTGTAGAGGCTTATAAAGCTGTGGGAGGCCAACGAGGTGTAGAGGCTGATAAAGGCATGGGAGGCCAAAGAGGTGTAGAGGCTGAAAAAGTGTGGGAGGCCAAAAAGGCATGGGAGGCCCACTGAGACTTTAAAGGCCCAAGGAGTTCAGAGTCCCCAAACTTGTAGGCGGGCCAAGGACTGTAGAGGCCCAGGGAGTGTGAGGCCGAAAAGGTAGGAGACGTCAAAAAAGTGTATGAGGCCAAAATATTGTGGGAGGACGAAGAGGGGTGGGAGGCCCATTGAGGGTGGGGGAGGATGAAAACATGTGGGTGGCCAAAGAAGTGAAAAGGCCCAAAACGTGTGGGAATCCACAAAAGTGTGGAAGGTTAAGTGAGTGTAGCGGCCCAAAGAGCGCGGGTGCCAAAAAGGTGTGGGAGGGAGAAAGTGATTGAGAGGACCAAGGCGTGGGAGGCCCAACTGGTGTGGGAGGCCCAGCAAGTGAACATCTTGGAGAACGGGGGGCCCAAAGAGTGGAGGCCAACAGAGTAGGAAAAAAGCAAAGGGAGACCCAGAGATAGATGGAGGCCCAAACAGAGTGGGAGGCCTGAGGGGCAGAGGCCAGGAGAGCGGGAGGTCCAAGGAGCGGAGGCCAAGGAAGGAGGAGGCCCAGTGAGGGGCAGGGCGGGTGCTGCAGCCTGCACTGCCCATGGTGGCACGAGCACCGCTTTTGGAGCGTGGGGGTTATAATTAGGGTTATTGTTTGCAACGTGCATTATTTTGCCCTTAACGCCATTGAATTTTACTGTGCAGTCTCTTAGTACTACAAGATCTTTTCGCCGCCACTGGCAGACAGCTTAACGTCCTGAATTTTGCAGCATCAGCAAAGCTCATCACACATTATTCATTTCCAGAACATTTATGAATACGTTAAATGGGGCTGATCCAGGCATAGAAGTGTGGAACCCAGCAGAGCTCTTCCTCCGCTGCAAATGCTGATACTTATTTCTGCTTGTTGCTGCCTTTTCATCAGTAACTCATCCAGCTTACCTTTTATTCCACAACAGGGCAGGGTAGGGGACTCTGCCAAAAGCTCTTAGGAAAGCTGAGTGTGGTGTATCCGTCCATTGCCCTTACCCCATGATCGATGGCACCATCAGAGAGCTCTCACACACTTGTGAGACATCATTTCCTGCTCCAAAAAGCCACGATGACTCTTCCCTGCTATATCATAACTACCTCTGCATCCACTACTTACTATGTCCCACCTCATTGAATACACCAATTTCATTGTCAGATTATTATTTTCGGTGCCACCAAAAGCGTCAGTGGAATTGCAAATATTCCACCCCGCAAGACAGGGGTAAATAAATAACTCACTAGGTGTATGGAGGGATGGATCTTGTACACGTAAGTACAGTTAGCAAATTAATTAAACTTCCCAAATATTCCTCCTGCCATGTAGTGCTGCACATCGTCTTACCCTCCTCCAGAGTAGGCTGTGTTAAAAATAACAGTTTTCACTTTGAAGTGTTTAAATCAAAAGGCAGCGAAAGCAGTGGGAGCCGGTGTTTGGGATGAAGGCCCTCATCAGACACTAATGCTCACACTGCCTTCGGAGAAGTGTCTTTTAATGAGGCTGTTTGGGGGCGAGCTGTTGCTGTCCCCTCTGCAGCTCGGGGAGGAGGATTGAAACGACTGTTTGGGCGATCCCAGCAGCCGGTCTCCTATTAGCTGCACTCGTGTATTTCATTTGATCAGGCTTGCTGTGAGCTCTGCCCCAGGAGCAAGAGCCGACCCTGATAACAATGGATTTACTCTTTGAGGGCTCTGCTGCATCCCTGCAGTGCGGTACCGGGCAGCGCAGTAACTCCCGGCACTGCCCATGTAACTCCGTCATCTCTGCTTGTGTCTTCCAGAAAATGGCCCCTGCCTGGGATTCCGGAAGCCCAAGCAGCCCTACCAGTGGCTGTCCTACAAGGAGGTGAGCTGGAAATGACACCCCCCAGCGCTCCCACCCTGCCTGGCAGAAGAAGGGGGTGTTAAGGCGCCTGTCGGTAACATGCACGCGCTAGACCGGGAGGTTGCTAACGCGCCATGCGAGGGCTCTCGGTTTCCCCAGCCGGGCGCATCCCGGCGTTGTACAGGCGTGTCTGCTTTTGGGGACCGGCTCAATGCTGTCGGCCCGCTCCTGACAGCGGCACTGACACGCTCAAAGCCGTGGGGCGTTGCCAGCCAGAGGTCAACTGCTAGTCAACTACTAATGGCTTGTGATAACATAAAAAATTGGGCTTTTAGATAGCAAATACAATAATTTGAGAGCCTCCCTGTATAAGCTAAGTCTTTGCTTAGTTTGGTATTGCTTATATTTCTCTTTTTTATGTATTTTTTTCTCTCCAAATTCCAGGTGGCTGAAAGAGCAGAAGCTCTGGGTTCAGGGCTTCTTCAGCAGGGCTGCAAGCCATCCACGAAGCAGTTCATTGGGGTCTTTGCTCAAAACCGTCCAGAGGTGAGATTTGAAGTTCATCTTGATGCTGTATTAATAACGTTCCTGACTTGTGAGCTTGCTTTATACTCGAAGCTTGTTCTCAAGTTTGTTAAATCTGCTTCCACGGCCCCCTTCTCGCCTTCACGCTTTGATGTCCTCCTGCAGTGGATCATTTCCGAGCTGGCTTGCTACACCTACTCCATGGTGGTGGTTCCTCTCTACGACACCTTAGGTCCTGGAGCCATTCGTTACATTGTCAACACAGGTAAAACCAAAATTGATGTAATCTCAGAAACCAGTTTTGTTGCTCAGAACAGTTCATTTTCTTCTGCTTTCCAAAAGATGGGTGATTTTACTCATTGAGTGTCTTGAAGTCACTTAGAGAGCTTTCTGGGGAGCTGTGTGTCCCCATGCTGGGTCAGGGCTGCCTCTGCTGCATTTCCCACGCGCCCAGTCGTGCACAGCTGTGGATGGGGCTGCTCTGACAGTGGGAATTACTCCAGGGCCACCTTGTTTGTCTGCTTTTCTTCCAGCTGACATTTCCACAGTCATTTGTGACAAACCTGAAAAAGCCAAAATACTCCTTGACCACGTGGAGAGGAGAGAAACGCCAGGTCTGAGCTCCATCATCCTGATGGACCCGTTTGAGAAGGAGCTGACGGAGAGAGGGAGTCGCTGTGGGGTTCGCATCCAGACCATGCAGGAGGTGGAGGTAAGTTTGCTCTCCCTCTCTTTTTACTGTATCTTGTAGTTTCTGTAAAAAGACAGTAAAATATACAGGGACTTGTGAACTGCGTGGTAGGTTCTGTGTCTGGAGAGCACAACAGAGCAGCTTGTGGCTGTTAATATTGATTAATGGCTCAGTGCCGTTGCCTCTTAAGGGTTCTTCTTTGTTGATAAGAGCCAACATTTCAATCCTTCCTGCTCAAATAAGATAGCAGCTGCTAACTAAGCCTGGAAAGGGGGGTTGCTGTTCGAGACACTGTCCTCCTACATGTAAGCCTACAGCCTTACACTTTTATGAAACGACCTGGAATCCAGCTCAACCAACCCAGGCACTACTTGAAATCCAAGGATGACATTGCAGTTGATGCAAGAAACTTTGGATAGAAAAGATGACCTAAGTGTTAGCCACAAATTTTTCTGCTCTAGCTCGTGCTCTCCCGTAGTGATTTGCAGATCATTAGCAAGTGGGTTACACCACAGGAATTAAAGTGAAAATAATTTTTGTTACTTGAATCTCTTTCAGGACTGCGGCCTTGAGAGTCGACATGTGCCTGTGGTGAGTGTTGGCACGCTGCTTTTCCCACTTACAGTTGTAGCTGACTACGTTACATCTTTTTCACTGACGAAAGAGGAAAGGGTTTGCTCTGGGCAGAAGGAAGGTGCGTGGGTTCAGGGGCAGTGCCCTGTGACCCTCTCCATGTGGGAGGCAGCGGAGGAGCCCAGGGACAGTCGATACCATCTGCTGGAGATGTGCAGTATTTGCTTCATACCCTCCGCCTGGGACACTTAACTGAGATAGTTCATCCTTGCTGAACATGTTAACGGGACAGTAATTAAATGCCATTGTTAAGCCACACCAACTCCACTACCTTACCCAGGCGGCACTGGGGGAATGTGTTTGCACCCTTGGCTTTCCAGTGGGGTTTCTATAGCTCAGAAACACTACTTGGCAATATTTCTCTGGGATATTTTTGGAAAGTTGCATTGATATTTTTCACTGGCTGCTCACACTCGTGCAAAACTTTCAAAAGCAGCCTCTGATTTTCAGGCCGCTTATTTATTCATTCGTGACCCAAAATAGCACACACATGCAGTGGTGCTGAGAAGGCAGAGATACTACTGGAAATGGGAGCAATCAGCGGCTTCGGCAAGTTGTCTCCTGTTGTGGATAACCACACGTTTCCAGAATTTATCTGGAAATCAGTAAATTATCTCAATACTAACTGCAAGACATATTCCATGAAAGTCTTCTTACCCTAAAGCATGCCCTTAGTGCAGCTGGAGCAAAACATAAGGGAGGAATAGAGTCTGCATCAACTGAAGAAACCTGATAAGAAGAGTTTTATGATGGTCTTTTATATTTGCCAAGGGGAATGAAAGCTTTCTGTGGCAGAGCTGAAATACAATTGCCTTGATCTTTAAGTTTATACAATGACAACAGTCTACCATTGACCCTTCTGCATTTGATTGATGTGATTTTCTTATTCTCCTTGTGTATTTCTAGCCGCCTCGACCAGAAGATCTATCAATTGTCTGTTTTACTAGTGGCACTACAGGTAAAAGAAGAGGCATTTTAATCTCGAAATGTTAGAATACGTTATAAAATTAGTTATTAATACTACCTCAATATGTGCAAACTTGCTGTTATACTGATATGGCAGTGGTATTTCCATGCATTTTTAATATTTAAGAATATATGTGTATATACATTTCTGTAGATTGCAAATTAAAAATGATATATTTATTTTTCACTTGAATTCCCTGACATACCCTTTGGCAGTATGATTTTCCAGTTGTCTGGAAATCTGCCCATGTTTCTGCTTCCCATTTTGCAGTGTAGTTGTGAAGCGCTTGATCGATTGGTATTTATCTTCTGCAAATGTTTAAAAAAAAAAAAAAAAAGAAATGCGGGTCCACAGCTTTCCATTCTCTAAGCACACCAATGTCCCCAGCTCCACCAACATCCTCAGCACCTCTGTCTGCTCTGCAGTGTGCCCCAGCTTGCTCGCGTGTTGCCCGCATCCGTCGGGTTGGCCCTGGGGCACCACATACTGGGGCAGGCTCAGGGACGAGCCTGGGCAGCCCACGCTGCCTGTACTCGCCTGCCGCCGGCCCCTTTTTCTTGGAGAGGAGCAGCATCATTTCCCTTCCTGTTCTTAGCAGACGCAGTGCTGCAGTGCTTTCTCCTCTCTCCAGACCCTGGTTTTCATACAGCTTGCAGGAATTTCCTACTATTGAGAATTCGACCTCCGTAACATCTACCAAAAAGCTATACAGGCAGACAGCGCAGATGCACAAGGCATGATTGCTTGGGAAACTGCTTTTAGACCTACCTGCAGGGAAGGACCATGCTCCAGGGATCACTGGAGCAGCTCTTCCAGGTTCACCTGTGCTCTCAGGATTGCCTAACGCTTGGTCCTGCCCCAAAGCATCCTCGATTTGGCCTCCGCTCATTTAGGGAAGCAGAAGATGCCACTTGACACCAAGCTGCCCTCCAAGAAGGGAGTTGCTTGTGCTGCTCAGCTTGCAGAGTGCAAAGCCTGCAGATTAGGCTGAGCAAGAGGGGACATCTTCATCTTCCACCTCCTGGAGAAGACTTGTACTGCAGATCAGGTAGGCAACTGCTTTATCAACTCCAAGTACAAACTCAAAATGTACTAAAAGGCTTTGATTTTTTTTACCTTCATGCATCATTCTTAGTTTTGAGATCTGTGCACTTCAGAGTACCCAAGGCAGTGCGCTGTGTGAAAGGAGCCTGTGACTCTGCTCTGTCTCAGCAGTGGGAATTCTTAAAAGGAAAAGATTGAACCCAGCGCAGGATACGGACATCACAGCCGTGTATGCTGTGAGCACCGGCTGTGCCAGTGCAAAGTGGCCGGGCACAAATGGGAATTGTAGGAAACCAAAGGAGCCATGCCTACAGATACGGTGGAGCACAGTTTGTTTGTGTGGATTTTAAAGTACAGTTTTTCAAGACACATTTTTGTTGATATTTTTATTTCTAAACACGAAATTCTGCATAGAGAAGGGTTTTTTGATTTTCTTCTATTTGCAAATGCAGTCATGGGCCAGTTTCTGACTTTGTGCTTTTTTTAGGAACGTGTCTGAAGTTACAGACATAGGACGACCAGGGAGCTCATTTGCTTTCTCCCACCCAAACCAGAGATTTCAAATTCTGCAGGTTATCTGCGAACTAAACTCTCATGGAGCAGTGCTTTGTGAACCACTAGCCCATCCTTTGCTGCTGGAGGACTTTGCACATCACTTTCTGGCTGTTCCAGGGGTTGCATCAACACTCTGGTCTGTTTTCAACTTTCTGTTTTGATGTAAAAGGCCTGGCTTGTGTAAAGCCCACGTCAGGATATTTTTAATGACCAGATTTAGAATTTTCTTCCAATGGATATGTTCTCAAGGGCTTTTTCAATTCTGAAGGGCTCCAAATATTTTTTGTATGGTGTGAAACAAATCTTCGCTATAGAGTTTGTAACCTGGAAATTGTAGAATTGGAAACAATTTTAGCTTTTTATTAAAAAAAACCCCAGAAGTGACTTTAATGTGTGCTTTTCTTTGATAGGATCAGGTGTCTAAATGCCTCCGCAGGCTGAAGGGAGAGAATGAGGTTGCTGAGCTCAGATCACAAGACCAACTTTTATTGTTGTACCAAGAAATCATCAGCACTCATAAATGGGCCAAAGGCACGCAGATGTCCCCAAACCATCAGGATACAATTCTTCATGCTGGCTACTCCAGAGAAGCAAACTCTCATTTCCTCGAGGATCCACCTGTAACCAATTGGATAAAAATTGCTTCCCGGCGGTTTCTCACAGCCTGCAAGTGCACATCCCTGACTCCCAGAGGCTCCCAGGGTGAGGAAAGCACTTACATCCTGAAATGCTGATGGATCACACCACCGCCTTAGTGCTGGAGCCGCTACTTGAACGACCCCTTTAGCAACGTGGAAAAGGTTCTTCTGTTGCTTACGAGAACTTTCAAACCAGCTTGGCACTGAGATAAGGAGAAATTGCCATACCCAGGCTATTAACTGACGGGGATCGGGGATCGCAGTGCACCCATTTCCATAACAGGACACTCACAAGGTGTGTCTTTACGAGGAAATTCAAACTTGAGAGCGGTGTTACAGATCTGGCACTGATTTTTTAAAAAAGAAAAGCAGTATCACTGCCAACCTTTCTCTCTTGAAGCGGTAATTCTTGGAAAGGCCTCGTAGCAAGGGGCACCTGTTTTGCAGGGTTAACTCTTAAAACAGAAGAACTAAAGAAGTTCAAAATTTACAGGTATCTCTCAGCCCAAAAATCTCCAGCTCCCCTGTGGCAGCATGGTTTGTTCTGGATTTCTCCTGATGAAGGCTATCCTGGCTCTAACGCTGCTGCTCGCCTTTGACACTGTTAACACCGCAGCCCGTCCAGGATGCTGAACCTGCTGCGGGCAGGACATGGGGGAAGGAGCCAGGACGTTCACGCTGCTTCCAGGCATGTCGTGGTGATCTGAGCAGAGGTACTGAATTTGCATTAAAAAAAAGTCAGAGGTGGAGTAAGTAAATGAGTCTGAGGTCTCAAAGCATCTGAGAAATCTTCCAAAAAAGTCTGAAGAGCTGTGTCAAGGTGCAGGAGCCAGATCTGCTGCTGGTATAGCTGGAGGGCGCAGTTTTGAATTTCCAAACCGGTACTGAGCACGTCCTCTCCACTGGCGTGTGACCTGCAGGGCTGCCGACATGGAGAAACTTGTGCAACGCCGTGGGAGTACGACTACTTGTAGAATTGCAAGGGCTGAACACACATATTTGCCTAGACACAACTAAAATAACACTAGCAATTTCTGGGTCGTTGGCACGTATTTGCAACTGCCATTGGTTCATGGAATTTTCTTGAGGTCTGGATCCACGTGTGCACCCAGCTGTGAAAGTAAGCACCTCGGAACGAAACCTGCCTGGCTGAGCTGGTGCCCGCAAGCCTGGCTGTACAACACGTTAGGACAGGAGCAGTTGTGGTTGTCAAAGATGTCAGCCCTAGCTTCACCTCTGAGCTTCGGAGGGGGACGAATGTAAGTGAGACCAAAATAGCTCCTGTGCACTGTGTTCATCTGAAAGTATTTGGGATTGAATTACTCAAAGGCACGTGGAACACCGAGTATGGATTTTCAGTAAAATACATTGTATTCAAAATGTCCTGCTTTAGTACAATAAATGTGTGTGATAATTGCTACTTTTGTTTGGGCCTGTATTTAATAATTTGAGAGACCTGGTAGAAGCCATGTCAGTGAAGCTGGCAGGGCACAGGGCTCGGCTCCGCGGCTCCTGGAGCGGGGCCTGAGCCGGGCTGTGCCACATGGGTGCGTGCCCACTCCGGAGGGCTGCCAGCGACGCAGCCTGCAAACTGCTCTGAAACGGAGAGGATTAAGCATATTTTCCTGTGCCGAAACTGATTCACAAAACACCATTGCCCCTTCCTAATCTGAGGAAGCCTGAATGAAATTCTGGCTGATTTACAGTTTTGCGAGGCTGTTGCATCCATCATTAACTGTGACAGCACTGCAAAGCTCCTGGGGGCTTCCCTGTGCCCACTGTGCCGGGGCCACGCAGGATACCTGCAGGTAAAGCTCCTCCCATCTGATTCCGCACGGCGTAGCAGGAGCTACGCCGCAGTGGTGTGATCGAATTAAAACAATCTGCTTAAAAACATGCTGGAGAGAGAGGCTGGCTCTGTAATCTTTATTCAAGCTGAGCTACACCTTCTTTTTGGAAATAAGGGCTTTGAGGGTGATGAAAAGGGACAGTGCTGTGGCAGGAGGACACGCAGAGTCCCGCGTGCCAGCGCTGCAGGCAGAGCATTTCGGATGGGACCTTCGGCTCTGGTTTGTGCGCCCGGAGGTTTCAGCCTGTGCGTTTGCTGTTTAACAAACCCTGCATTTTGGCGTATGAACAGATACGAAATGCAAAAGATGTATTATGGTGCGAAGGGGGATTCTCAGCTCAGAAGAGAAAAGAGGGTGAAAAAGCAAACAGCGACGGTGTGGAGCTGCCCGCGCGGGCGGCCGGTGGAACGCTGCAGGAGCGGTGCCAAGCGCTGGGGCGAGATGTTGAGGCTTTGCCAGCTCCCCGTCCCTGTCTCCAGGACACCTCTGCTGCTGACAGTATTAATGACTTCCCTTAATTGCAGTCTCATAGGGTCTTCTTGTAGCCTAATTTTTACCACGTATTACCTGTTTTCTGCATTGTTCAGGTTATCTGATGCACTGGCTGAGTAAGAGCTTAACAGCCTTTTAAACGGGGTTTGTTGGTATTCCAGATCATTCTTAGTCAAAATCTGTATGAAATAAATCCTACCTGGAGAGGCTGGGAACAGCCAGCCAGGTCTGCTGGCCGTGCTTACCAAGCAGCTCTGTCTGAGTACTCTCATAAATTGCAGTTGGGCTGTTGCTGGTGGAAACTGTTGTTCAGAGTCTCCGATAGAAATATTCATGTTATACCGTGTTTACAGTAGCATTTTATTAAATGTTGAGGATTGCAATAAGTGGTTTTGGTGCACGTTACTGCACAGAAATGACAGTGAAAGTTACATAAGTTTTAAAATTCAAAAAGAGAAATTACATACTGGCTCATCTTTTAAAATCCCTCTTTGTTTCCTTTCAGGAAACCCCAAAGGTGCTATGCTGACTCACGGGAACGTGGTTGCTGATTTTTCAGGCTTTTTGAAAGTGACGGAGGTGAATACCCTGATTTAGAAAATGTTGCCATGTGCAGAGCGTGTGGGTTAAGCTGTGTCCCTGCACGGACTGCAAATGTGCTCCTGCAGATAAGAGGTGAAATTTCTCTTTACTCAGAGGGCCAAATCCATGGAAATGGGAGCAGGTCTGAGCCTACAGCACTGGAGGGCATTAAATCCCCTTTCCAGCACTGGCTCCCTGGCTCCGTAAGGCTCGAAGGAGCAATGCTGGCTCCTGTAAATCAATTAACTCCTTTCAAAGAACTAGGAAAGCAAACAAGCCCTGTACAGTTGCAACTGGTGCTTCAAAAAGATTACAGGGTCCACTTCTAAGGATGCCCACACAGTGTCATCCTCATTTATTTGAAGGCTTTCTGCATATGAAGTGTGTATATGTAAGAACATACACATTTTTACAAGAATGGTTAATTTCATTGATATGAAAGTATATCTCGGTTTCGGTTATACATCTTTTTAAAAAAGCATAGCACTGGCCCAGCACACGTATAATATGTTTCATGCGATGTGTAAACTTGTGTTTAGAAACAATATAGGAAGCAGAATTGCTTTAGCACAACACATTAAGGATTATATGCAGCTTGTACCTAACAAATATAAAGAATCTATTTTTTTGTAGTAAAGAGGTGATTCTATAAAGTAGCGATGTGCACACGGGATGGACAATTTGTTACCTTATACCCCTTGCTGGTCTTATCGTTGGTGCTGAAAATACTGCAGTCTTAGTACCTTAATCCTTGAATTTTCTGAGATTTCCAGACCACCGTTGTAAAGAAACTTGGACATGTGATGTGAGAAATCCCGCTGAACTCATGTGTCCAAGTATTTGCAGGGTTCTGACTCCAGTAATTTGCAGTACGAAATGTCAATACAGCAGTTCGCTGCAGCGAGCCTTCGGGCTTCGCAGTGCAGAGCTTTCGCTGGGTTCAGAGGCAGCAAGATGCACAAGTGAAAGCTGCTGCGTAGATACGTCTGAGTTTCAAAGGGCAGGAACGTTTATTTTGGAAGAGAACTAATTTAGAGGGAGCTGAGGGAACTTGGCATCTTCCAGGACTGGCCCACAGAAATGGATTTAGTGTTCGCTGACGGCCATGGGACACTGATTATTCTCGAAGGTGTCAGATTGAGACGAAAGTCTGGTGTAAGTGGTTGTAAATTCAGTAGCTTCAGTCACCAGAGATTGTTGGTGAGAGTGTAAATGCCTGTAGCCGATCCACACAATTACGGCAATGTCTAGCCACAGTAATGAAATCGAGTGAAGTGCAAAATACTTGAAAGTAGTATCAATTACTAAAATAAAAATACCTAAAGCTGAGAAGTATTGTAGATTTTCTGTTCACATACTCTTGTGCCAGTTTTGCTTAGTTCAGTGATTTTTATAAATGGAACATTTTTTGTGAACCTAGAGCTTTATTATATGGTTGTCCTGAAATGCCAAGAAGCTGTTTTCATTTTTACATTTAACTGGACAACTGTGCCAGCTGAGAAATACTATTCAGTGTCATCATTTTGGTCCAATTTAAAACCAAATCATTTATTGTCTGGGCACTGTCTTAAAGCAGCATAGCTAGTGATGCTAATGGTTTTACATTACTGTGCTTGCAGAAAATGAGGCCAATTCGAAATAATGTATATATAGATCTGCAGGCCCTAATGGCTTAATTCGGACTGACACATAAAATAATATGAACCAGGATGCTGAAAACACCCATGTGGTCAATCATGTTTGACTTCACTAGGTAATGGTTGGCAGGGCGTACCCAAATCTGACTTGCCCAGATTTAACTCCAATAAAATATTCCCCGAGGAAGAAACTCCTGTGCCTCCATCCACCGCCATGTCCCAGGTCACGGACTATCGATTCTGTCACAGCAGTGGAGATGCAAAGTGGGTATAAACTGCTAATACTGTGAGGTAATAGATTTTATACCCATTTTCCACTAACCACTGGCTTTGGTGCAAGTTATTGGGTAATTAAGCTTTCAGTTTTTCTAATCCATAATATTATGGCAAGCCTTACCCTTGGAAATGCAGGTAGACAGGCTGCTTTTCTTTTGGGGCATGGGTCAGGTAAGGCTCTCGGGGCCTTTGGTTATTCCAGCCTGTGAAACAGTTAAAACCTTGGCAAACGGAAGACTTTGGTCATTTTTATTTTTTGCATAATTTGTCCAGCCTTCTTTTTCCCCACTGCACCTGTCTGTGGGGCAGTGATAATGCCCTTAAAATCACGTTTTAATCACTTAAGATTATGAGAAACACTAACAGAAGCCATTAATTCTTGCAGCTGAAAAAAAATCATTAATTTTTCCAACATAATCTGATTCAAATCAATGATTTGAGGAAAAGAAAAAATCCATAGCTTTGACTCTGGTAACACTGTGAATCTCTGACGGTCTCTGTGCAATGTGGAAACATGGTGTGTCTGTAGAGCCCCGCCGATTTCCAGGAGGCTCCTGCAGGTCCGCACCAGGATTCTGCAGGTCTGCACACAGCTGAGAGTGCAAATCGTGGTCGTAGCATCTCATGGTAGAAAGCAATGAATAAAAATGGGGTTCTCTGTCAGGGTGAGCCTCCGCGTCCAGCGCGAGCTGTGTGGATACGATACGCCTTCTGCCGTGGAGAGACCTCTCCATTGCCCTCTGTGTACATCTCCGTGCTCTTTACTCCTCCTGCTAACTGAGCTTCATTGACGCTGTGGCTTAACGCTTCACTTCGTACACTGCTCCCTTCCTCTCTCGACAATCTTTACCCTTTTGCTCCTCTGGTGCCATTTTTCTTTTTATTGTTTTATGACTTTCTTGTTGTCTTCCTGTCAGTGTTTCTTTCCTTTCTGTCTCCCATGCCCTTCACCTGCAGAAAGTGATCTTTCCGAGACAGGACGATGTGCTCATCTCCTTCCTGCCTCTGGCTCACATGTTTGAAAGAGTTATACAGGTAAGAAACCTGCCTGAACTGACGAGGCCTCGTGGGGCTCCTTGTGTTTTCTTCCAGAGTCAGTGGTCTCCTACTTGTGAGGATGTACACATTTCCTATTTGCCTTTAGCACACATGTTTGAGAGAATGGTACAGGTAAGGTCCTGGTGTCAGTGGAAATCATCTTTTTCCACGCAAAAAAAAAAAAAAAAAAAAAAAAAAAAAANATCTTGTAGCACTAAAAAAAGCTTGTACTCCAGAAGTGCCACGTGCATAACACCAGGGCCCGGCCTCTGGTCTCGGTGACATGGCCGCGAGTCCAGAGCGATTCCAGGAGAGTTTGCCAAGCTCTCCAGCTTACACTGGTGGCTCTGAGATTGGAAAACAGCCCTTCAGCAACGAGCAGAAACTGCTACCTGCACGATTTTGGGGGCACCTTTTCAAAGCACTCTAGGGTCAGGTATCACGGGAGTAAAAGTAATTTTGTGCCATATTCTGCATCAGCTAAAAATCCTTTTATTGCATAAATAACCAGATCTGCAAAAAACTTGCAGACACTGAAAAAGAGGAAACTAAGATCATGGTGTGACACACGTGATCCTCCTGGCAGGGCAGCGTACGGTGGGTGGGCATTAACTGGAAGCCAGCGTCCCCTGGAAATAATGGCAAATAGAAGTGCTAACTCGTGCCAGCCCGCAGAACTGACTTTTCACATCTCTCCTGAAAAAACAGGTGATAATTTGTGCTGCAGTCGGTGTGTTAGGCAAGTCAGATGAGGCGATCGCATCGGTTCTGGCCTGAGAAGCTGCGAACTAAAAACTGATCTAATATCTGAAGACTGGATCTGGATCCAGTTGCAGCTCTGTGCTTTCTCAGGGAGGACTGTTTTGGGCTGAAAGCATAGTTTTTGAGTCAGACAAGCATGTGAATATAAGCCTCCCACTTCTTAGTAACAACTGTGCCAGAAATAATATAGTCTGCCCCGTTAAAAAACTTGCAAATTGGTAGTGAAAGTCCATGAAAGATTTGTAAGTCTAATTTAAAAGGCAACTTGGTCAGTATGGCACCACTATTCAGGCAATCCGCGTTGCCAGCAAACCAGAATATAATTATTAAAAAGTCATCTGATGGGGAAAAAAAAATTAGAAACATTTGAAACAACCTCATTTCACAGGATGCTGCCATATTGAAAGGGGCAGGCTTCCAAAGAATGTTCAGGTTTATCCTCTCTGCTAAAAAAGGTCATTGATAAAGATTTTTTCCAAAGGGCTAAAAAATAATTTTCAAAATTATTCTGAACAGCAAGCACTGTGTCAACTTCCCTAGTTTTAGTCAACATTATTAGTTCTTGGAACGTACAGTTAAAATTATACAGATACATTCTTTAAAGCTAAAAATTTCTAGTAGTTATTTATAGTTCCCAGTGAGCACACTGATTATATTTTCCTTTTTTTTTTTTTTTTTTTTTAATTTTTTTTTTTTNAATTCATGTGCATGTGCAGTGTAGAACACAGATTTGGCAGTGTGATGTTTGTTAAACCCACATCGCATGTATAAAATTCCTGTGGTTTCAGTTGATGGAGAAACATTCTAACTGGTTGACAGAGCAGTGAGAGCGCTCCGGTTAGTGTTACAGATTTTTAGGAGTAGCACAAAAAGACTTGGGTGTCTCTTAAGGAATTGTTAACTGGCTTAGTTATTTGGGGGAGAAAAATCGACCAAAGGGAGCTTTCTCCATCTACCCCTTGGAGAGCTCAGAAAAGTGAGCGCACTGGTCCGGGCTCAGGAAGGCTGGGCTCAGGAAGGCTGGGCTCAGCTCCCGGCATCACGGGCGCTTTGCTGAGGATGCCTTCTCCTGCTTGCGCCCTAAAAGCAGTGTAGGGATGCTGGTCTCGAAATGCTCTCCAGTGATAAAATGCCAGCTTTACCAAGTTAGTGACTAGTCCTCTGCAGTATTACTGACTACCAGAGCTGCTGCTTCAGCTGCCAGTTGGCTCATCGCAGGCAGCCTGCCCTGCCCGATCCTGCACGTCCAGCTCTATTCTGATCTGATCTAAGAAGTGGCCTGTTTTCTTTCCAAGTATGAAACTTCTGGATCTGTAGTTCCCATAGAAGTAAAGTGCCTTTTATGAAGTGGGCTTTTATTTCCGGGACACAGGATCAGGCACTGTATTGCTAACGTAGTCTATATTGTTTCATTTAAACAAAACTAAAGTATTAACATCTAAAAATCAGCTGCCGCTCAGTACGTTTTACAATGTTTCTTAATATGCATTTCTTTATCGACAACAGGTCCTCATGCTGTGGGCTGCTATGGTAGGTCTGGGCTTCAGAGGAGAAGTTCAGATCCAGAATCTGACCATAACTCAGACTTCTCCACCCCCGTACGCAGGGGATGAAGGGAAATCCCTTCTAAAAGCTTTGGTTCCTTGTTCTTCCAGAAACAGTGGCAAATTTGGTGGATGCTGAATTGCAGTACTGAAAAGTGCCCAGAACTATCCGTATATTTCTATTCGGTGCCAAATTTACGGTTACATTTATATATATTTCTAAAGCCCCATTTTTGCCTTACTGAGAGTAGAATTTCAGGAAAGGCACTTCTGCGCTTGGGAGGGATGCTCTGCCGTGGGAATTAAAAGCAAAGAGGTTACATGTGTTCCTTTTTCTTCCCATCAGTCTGTAGTATACTGCCATGGAGGGCGAATTGGGTTCTTTCAGGGAGATATTCGTCTCTTATCTGACGATATGAAAGCATTGCGTCCGACCATCTTCCCTGTCGTGCCGCGGCTGTTAAACAGGATGTATGATAAGGTGAGTTTGATTTTGCTCTTTTTGTAATAATAAAGTTTATGTCCCATTAGTGCTTACGTGAAAGCATTCCCTTAGTCGTGGCGATTTCCTGAGCAGATTATACTGTTTCTGCCTCACTGCAAACACATTCTTACCCTGTGTAACTGATACAGCTGCTCCAATCTGTAAGTCTGTATTATGTTGATTTACAGAGACTGCAGACACGGCTATTGCATGTTAATACGAAATCCCTCTGCATTAGCCTCTTACCCTGTTCTCACTGAGGTTACTAGTGACATTTCCAGAGACGAAGGATTTTTTCATCAGAGAAACACCAGTCAAACCTGGATGCGCTAGGACTTTTTGTGCCCTTCAACCAGTTTTGGAACTTGAATCTCTTTCTGGTGGCAATGACAGCTGAAAGTCAGGAACTGCAAAAAGACTATGGGGATTTAGGCAGTGTAAATATGAGGCTGGCTTTTGGATCTAGAAATCTTTAAAACTAGGAGATGGTCTTGAAAGGTACTTAAGACAGACACGTCTGGTCATCACGTTAAATCTGTTTGACCGGCCGGGAATATTTATTCCTCAGAAGACTTATCCTCTAAAGACGGGCTCAAGCACAAGCTACTGATTTAATTTTTCCCCGAGGTCAGGACTGTTGGATCAGGGGTTCTGGTGCCTCATTGGAGGGATGGGCGCTGGGGGTTTCTCGTTTGTAGAGATGTTGTTCATGCTGGTGTCTGATTAGGTAAGCTTAGGCAAACGCAGCCCCCAGCACCTCATCGGCCAGCGCTGATACCTGCTCTAGCTGCCGAGTATTCACATTGCTCGTTCCTAGTTGCTCAGATTGCATGATTTCACTGAATCCTATCGTAGAAATCATATAGAAATACCAGTCATGTAAATCTAGTCAAAGCCTACCCTATCATCCTCTCTCCTTTTTCCCCCAAAGGAACAGTATTTCCAATAGCGAATGGAGCGAAACAAAGCACTCCCTTTTTTTAATCCAATAAAAAAGCCACAGCGTAGTCTTATTTAACTGCACCGCTAATGTAACTATACCCTACCTGGCACCGGCAGAACTGTATAGCTGTAATTCTAAGAACAGCTGTTGATGTTTTCTCCCTGTCGGGTGCCGCGCTGGCTGCCACCCCGCGCTCCCGCAGATCTTCAGCCAGGCAGACACGTCCCTCAAGCGCTGGATTCTGGAATTTGCTGCAAAACGGAAAAAGGCTGAAGTTCGAAACGGGATCATTCGAAATGACAGCTTGTGGGATAAACTTTTCTTTAATAAAATACAGGTAAGCAATTTAAGAAGTGAGTCTAAAGTCAAAGAACTCTCATGTCTTCTAGCAATGACTGGTTTTCCTTAAAGTCAGCGTGGTCCGCTTGCCTGATGATGAACTGCGGGCAATTGCTACTCACTAGTGAACAGCAGACCGAGAATTTGAATAGAAAAAGGAAATGGAGCACAGTTTGTTGTTCCACTAACATTTGCATTAACTTTTGCCACATTTATTTTTATTTATGTATTTATTTTTAAACACCATGCATAAGATGCCAAAATTTCACTTCCATTAGGGATAGTTTTCCAGAGGGGAAGGCAGAAACGCAAGGCGGCCTAAGGCGCCTTTTGCCACATCCCTCCTTCGGCAGCGCCGAGAAATCACCTATTTGCAGAATAGTGCCTATTTTTCGCAGCTCTCGGATACAAGCTGTGGCGCTGCACAGGCACCAAGGAGGGATGCGGTGCGGTGCAGAGGCGCTTGTCCTCTGCCAGGTGAAGTTGCCCGGAAGCAGGATCGTAGCCTCCTGCCCGACACCAGGGCTGCTGTCGGGGCAGCTTGTGCCTCCTTTGTTATTTGGGTGCTCTGCCTTGTGGGGACTGGGCACCCGCCGCGGGCTCTGCCCGTGCCCGACGGGTAAATGGTTTCTCCTCGCTCACACCCAGCAACAGGCAAGGGAGAGGATTGCGTTAAACCCACTCCTGTCTCCTCCCAGTGGGGATGAAATTCAGGAAGGTGGTCACGAAAAGAGGAGTGTGATCAAAGAGACGTTGCTCCAAAGTTTTCTGCAAATTCTCCATAGGTATGATTGGATTTAGGGTCGGGTTTCAACTGGGCATATTCAAAACTGTTTTTTTTCCTAGGAAAACTAGAATAAGGGTGTAGAGAAAAATGCACAAGTAAATAATGATTAACAACAGGGGAAAGAAATCAGAATGCCCTGCTGTGTGCCACACATCTCCTCAGGAAAAAAAGATTAAATTGGCTTTAAACCAGGTTTTCCAGGCGCTGTACTACTCCAGGAGGCTCTGATTACTTTATTTTTTTAATTGGATAACTTATCTGGAGATGTGCCACTTTAACTAAAGAAACTGACTGTACTTTTCATCTGCGGATTAGTTGTCCTCAGTGTGCAAAGATAGCGGAGTTCACACGATGCTGACGGAAGCGCAGACATGAGGCAAGACAGGCTGTGTATTGATTCAGGATCTGGCGAGACTGGCAGACTCGACCAGGAGTTGTTTTCTTTTGTTCTGGGTTTTCTTTTTACTTTTGGAATAAGAAAAAGGAAATGAAGAGGGGGAAAAAAAGAAGTAAAGTGTGACACAGGAATTGATGTAATACCCTCCAGGAATATTTCAAGGTCATCTGCCTTAAAAAAGGGACAGCATTATTTCAGATGGCTTGGGAGCCAGTTCATTAAAAACAACGAGGTGCAAATAAGCAAAGAAAACTGGAGGGGGGTATAGTCTGGTTTTTACGCAACAGTTCTCCAGAGCCAGATGTGCTTCCTGCAGGCCAAGGCTGCCTCCCCGCAGGTCTGCAGCCTGCCCAGGCGCAGGCGGCCGAGGAGTCGAGACTGAGCAGCTCATCCTCCAAGAGATGTGGGGCTCCCGCCCCTGTACGTCGAATGTTTTTTTTGTGGGGCGCTATTTCTACCTGCGAGGGGCACAGTTACTGCTTTTAAGATTTAGCGGGCTTTTTATCCCTAAGGAAATATTCAGAGCCAGTTCATATTTCCATAGCGTGGCTGCATCTATTCCAGAGAGAGCATTTGTGCAAGCTCTGTGTAAGACATACTCACGGACGCGGCTGGTTTTGCCATCTGTAATAACGTGATGCTTTCTTTTGTTTTCTCACGGTATCAAACAGGCGAGTCTCGGTGGGTGCGTTCGCATGATAGTAACAGGCGCTGCCCCTGCGTCTCCGACTGTCCTGGGCTTCCTCCGTGCAGCCCTCGGATGTCAGGTGGGCTCGCGCGGCTCTTTGGAGGTGTTCATTTACTGTTAGCTAGGAAACGCACTGCATTTAAGAAAGGAGATGGGTTAGGACCTCAGAACTGCATTTAGCACAGCTTTACCAGGATCCATCCGACAGCAGAGGCAGGGCTTGGGGCAGACGCAGCGTCCTGGTGTCCCCGGAGCTCTGTTCCCGCAGCCGTGGGGCTGGAGTGGGAACGACCGGTGGCCCTGGGAAGTGAACGGTGGGCAAGCACTGCTTTCTCTGCGGGCAGCTGCCAAAAAAAAGCGTAGACTCATCCCACCCGCCTCTCACCACTTAATTGAGTATGTGCAATTAAATGTGCTTGTGCATGTGCCAGGAACTTTGTTTCATGAGTTTTATTCTATATATAAATGGAGAAAGATAATCTTCAGGTGGCAATTTAACCCATTTAAGATGCCCGCTGCGTTATTTTTCTTTGACTAGGAAGCCCAGGGCAACTAAAAGGTGTCATTCAAGAGCCTAAAATTAGGCAAAAAAAAAATTAAAAGGTGTATTTTCAAATTGTCCCACAAAACCACCTTTTTTCCCCACTAATAAATTCCTCTCGTAGAGTAACATACTTCTTGACTCAAGAGCTAAGTGCTGAACTTGTCTTCTCACCTTATTCAGCTCTACAGAGCCATGGTAATTCATAGTCATGTAAATGAAATTTTGTATACAGTAAAAGCCAGGGAAAGTGTCCCTGTGTTAAATGTGTGCCTGTGCATTGCAGCTGGCAGGATTAGCTCACAGGACTGTGCAACAGAAGGCAATCCTTAGAATTTTATTCTGTAATAGTGAAATCATACATACCGCTTTAAAGATACCTGTTTCTTTGTCAGGTTTATGAAGGTTATGGCCAAACAGAATGCACAGCTGGATGCACCTTTACGACCCCAGGTGACTGGACGTCAGGTAACGCTTTTCTTCCACCATTTCCAGAAAGAAAAGAAATGCACGTTTCTTTTGAAAATTCTGGACTGTAACATCACAGGGTGCTATGCAACATTTGCCACCGTGTGAATAATCTTCAGCAAATGTAATGTTCTTGAAAGTACCGCTAGTCCAGAATAAATACATAGGGATCAGATGTTGGGCACGTTTGCCTGGGGAGATTTGGAATTGTCCCTTGAGCTGTTATTTGCGGTACTCTCATCTCTGCACTCCCGGCCCTGTGAGTCCTCTCTAGAGCACTGGAGCTGAATTTAAAAGAATGTTTGTTATAATGAAATGTTGGAACAAAGGAAAGATTAATACATTCATGTACTTAGTGAGCAAACTCAGGCTTTGAATACAGATCCACTGCTACTCAATACTTTATGTATTTCAGGCTTTCAAAACTTTTGAATCTTGACAAAATCAGATCAAAATTAGCACTAAGCAAGATTCAGATAATACGTACAAGTACTGCAGCTTAATTTCTTCTCAATATAATTCATCAGTATTTATAAAATGTTTTGAAATGGGTATCATATTCATTCGAATGAATACTAGTAGGAAACCTGGACATCAGATATTAATGGGTCTGGCCAGTTCAACATTACCTTCTTTCCAAGCCAGATTTTCCGTGGCTGGAGAAGAGCACATGCTTTCTTTTCCCAGCACAAGTGGCCATCTGTTTGGTTTTCTTCAAACCAAAACCAGCCCCTTGCAGATGCTGGTGTGTCCTGGGGCTCGCTGCCCGCCGGCCCCCTGCCCGTGCCCTGGCCAGCACTGGGCAAAGCCCCGCTCACGTGCCAGTGCCGCATCCTCATCCTCAGTCGCTTCGATCTGGCTCCTTTGCAAAATGAGACCTCAGCCCGCAAGAGCTACAGCGCACAAAGTGCTGTGACACAGAGTTGTGACTCCTCTTTCCAGCCCGTTTTTCCGAGTGGCTATTTCTGGGGGAAACAGGCCTATTTTGGACACAGCTGTGCTCTAGCAGTGCTTGTCGGCTACAGCAGGCGTTGCCCTTGCTTCATCTTTGGAGAAACTTAGGGTGGGGGGAAACGTGTTCAGCCTGATGTCACTGCAGTTGGTATTCCCGGGTGATTAAAACAACGGGGGTCCAGAGCTTTGTGTGCTTTTATAATGAGTTAAGCTTAAAAAAGGGTTTAGTCTCTTACAGGTGAGGCAGACACGGTCTGTATTTCAACATGTTTGAAAATAGCGTTTATAGATATTCAAATAGGAGGTTTGCGTATTTAGTCTTAATGGTGCAAAACCTTAAACGAGGAAATTATTTCTGCACACAGACAGAGCTCCTGCAAGAACATCCAGTGTATCTACAACTACGCAAGCAACTAATAATAAAATGCTAATTATTGTTTATAGGAGAGACGACAAGTGACTTGATAACTTTGATTTCCAGGTCATGTAGGAGCCCCTTTGCCCTGTAACTTAATCAGATTGAAGGATGTGGAAGAGCTGAATTATTTTGCTTCCAAAGGAGAAGGAGAGGTAGCAAACCACATTTTTGTATCAAATTCTCACTAGTTAACACTGTATTAAATGGTTATGTAGTTATAGAAGCATTTTACCTTTGTAAGGTGCATGGTTGCTGATGTGTTACATATTACAATCAGGAAAGGAAAACACCAATTCAGCAATAGAGCAGCAAAGCATTAATTAAAAAGGGGCTGTGGCAGTACTTCCAGCCAATGCCATGCCTGATCACTTTAAAAGCTAAGACTGCATTAATTAGTTTAGCTAAGAAGAGCTGAATTGCTGTGATTTCTACATTGCTGGTATTTCTATATTGCACAGAAATTAAACTTATTGAAAGAACTTCTTTTAACTGCAAGCTGAATGCAAACCAACTTCAAACAAATCAGTTTTGCATTCCCTACTTCATACTTCCATTAGTTTGAAAAAAATCCCTAGGTAATTTTATAACGCAATATATTTTAGTTTCATGGAGTACAGTCATTAAGTCAACCTTTAAAATATTTCAATTTTAGTGAATTACTATTTAGGTTGTTACTATTTACAGCAGAAAAATAAAATAATTTATCAGCAACTCTGACTGTTTTGCAGATATGTGTGAAAGGGCCAAATGTTTTCAAAGGTTATCTGAAAGATGAAGAGAAGACCACTGAAGCGCTGGACCAGGAGGGCTGGCTTCACACTGGCGACATCGGGAAATGGTTACCTGTGCGTACTGGTCAGATGCTTAGTTCTTATGTCAATTGTATTATCCCATGTAACTTTTCAAGTACTGAACTTAAATTTCCAAGCAGATCTATCTTTACAAAGGATTAAGTTTATATTTTGCAGAATAAGCTCAATATGTCAGTGAAGCGTTTTCTGGCAATTTAAAGAGCTCTGTTAAAAGCAAACCGCTTACTGAGTCTCTATGGTTAAATAACTTCTCTGGGAACTCTCATTTCTTTCTCCTAACAGAATGGGACTCTTAAAATTATTGATCGGAAAAAACATATATTTAAACTTGCTCAGGGAGAGTATATTGCACCAGAGAAGATAGAGAATATCTATATCCGCAGTGACCCTGTTGCCCAGATCTACGTCCATGGAGACAGCCTGCAGGTAAAAATTAAGTTTTCAGAAAATCTTACTTTATTCTTTGTAAATAGAAGACAGAGGGCTGGGCACGAACGAGGGGAAAGCGTGAGTGGATCACGCCACGTTTTTGCCCTGATGTCTCCCTCCTGTTCTGGAGCTGGCTGGCAGCCACGCAGGAGCTGAGCTGCTGGTGTGACCCTAAGCAGCTTGGAGGATGTTGTGGCCAAAGATCAAGCCTTTAAATTTGCTTCAGTGTCACCCTTTGGGTCTCTAACGCTCTCCTTTGCCGCATTGCCTGCGGTAAGCCAGACGAAGGCAAAGCCACCGCTGCTCCGCGACCACCGCCTACTCATTTTGACCGATCTTGTCCCGTTTACTCGCACATTTATACAATCATAGAATCATAGAATCAATAAGGTTGGAAAAGACCTCTAAGATCATCAAGTCCAACCGTCAACTAACACCACCATGACTCCTAAACCAGGCCCTGGAGTGCCACGTCTACACCTTTTTTGAACGCCTCCAGGGTTGACGACTCCACCACCTCTCTGGGCAGCCTGTTCCAATGCCTGACCACTGTTTCGGTAAAGAAATCTTTCCTGATATCCAATCTAAACCTCCCCTGACGCAACTTGAGGCGATTTCCTCTTGTCCTACAAACATGTACAGCTTCTGAAACGATCGCAATTCATCCTTCTACATTCATTGGCCACACACATGAGGCTTCCCTTGGCATCGGAGCTTGCCTGAGACCCACAGGCCTGTGAACTGCATGTGTATAAATGATACGGGCTGTGTTCTGCTCTGGCTTACGCCTGTGAAAAAGTAATTTAATGCCCCAGCAGAACACAAACCCAGCTGAAGGTGTTAAAATTGTTGGCAAATGCAGGAACAGTCACAGAGAACCATTTTATCTGAGGAAAAGGCACAGACACCAAAATATACTTCACTATGACATGTTAGCAAATTATTAACATAATTAAAAAAGAAGCGATAAACACATAGCAAATTCAACCGGCTTATGTATTCACTTCGATGTAGGGCCTTAAATGTCGTTCAGCCTTTGCCTGCAGCTCTCCTTCTCCTTCCCCTCCAGGCATTCCTGGTGGGAATTGTGGTGCCTGATTCTGAAGTTATGCCAGGCTGGGCAAAGAAAAGAGGGTTTGACGGAACATATGCAGAACTCTGTAAAAATAAGGTTTGTCTTTCTATCTGTCTGCAGTACAGACATTTTTTTCACTGTAGCATAACCTAGTTAAGAGTTGGTATCTATTACTAATGATCTCAGTGACAAGAATTATTTCTTCACCGAAAATTAAGCAGGGTTGACCTGGATACAGTGATGTGTGCTGACTGATGGTACAGACCTCTCCAAACTCCTGCACGGGCGGGACCAAGGGTCTGTCTTGCAGAGAACAACAGTACGGCAGTAGGAGAGGTTGTATTTGTTTAATAATGAGGACATAATAATAATATAATTATAATATGTATAATAAGGCTTAAATAAGGATCCCAGCCTTATTTACACACGCTCTCCAATACTGAGTAACTGAGCTGCAGCACATCAGTGAACACTGATGCCACCGAGTCATCCCACTGGCGTCTGTGGGAAATAATTCTGCATCTAAGTCTGGCAAATGGCTGAAGGATCGCAAATTTAAGCATCTATGTCATATATCTTTGAAAAGATAACCTTACTTTTCATAGTGAGGAAAGAGTTAACATCACCGCACTTAAGATTAATGTTTGTACATTTCTTTAATAGAATATTTGCTAATTGTGTATTAACTATCAATAAGGCACTTGAACTTTACTCAGAAACCTGTTTTCTTGATGAACAATGACATTAATTGTGTGTAAGATTGATATTTCACGAGGAATTTATGTGTTTTAACCCAGGAACTGCAGCAAGTGATAATGGAAGACATGGTACGGTTAGGTAAGGAGAGCGGACTTCATTCCTTTGAGCAGGTAAAACGAAACAATTCATACATCATTCAGTGTGGTCAGACAGGCAATTTGTCCATTTGTATTGAACGGGGATTTGTCAGCATTTGTTATGTTACTACACATCCTTGTTGCAGCTGCACACAATGTTTTCTGAGAGTGCTTTATTGCTCGCAAGTTGTGGTTGTTCTTTTGAAAAATAGACATGTTGTGATTCTGCCTTCCGCTCATGCTTGAAATTTCAATCAAATTTAGTGGAAGTTTTGGGTGCAGAGGTAAAAGTCTAATCCAGGGACACGGATAATCTCCAGTCTGACAACCAGGGGTCAAGATAAATATCTGTAGGACTCTGATGCTTCTGCCACTGAAAGCACTGTTAAGAAACTGCGTCACTAATTACCATTCTTATAACTGACCTAGGAAATGCTACTGGTTTGCTTATTTTCAGCCTGTGCACTAATTCTTTTTTGGTGCTTCTGTAAATATTTCTGCAACAGAGCTACAAACACTTCAGGAGAGATCTGAAATCAGCCATGGATTACATAGCATTAAAAACACAGTTAAAAAAAAAATCTACCCGATTTGAAAATGTCAAATGCTTATTTCTCTTAAAATAATGAGCGTCTTAATCATTACATATAATTAACAAGGGCCTTTCTGCTTTTCTTTAGGCTGTTTCTGGGTGGTAATTCTTATGACTAATTCACCATATCTGAGTGCAGCAGAAGCACCATTAATCATGAACTTGTTATTCTTCATTTCTCAGTTACGTATGCAAATGAAATGATAGTAAAAAGAAATGCATTTAAAAATGAAATTCAATATAAAGCACGGTTTGTAATGCACATAATTGTCTGTGGTAATAAGTCTAGTTTGCTCCTGCCATAGTCTTCACAGTATGAAATATCCTCAAGTAATCTAGTCTACCAGCAGTTTGCAATTAATAAACTATAAAGCAGCGAGGAAAGCCTTGCCATCTTTCTAAGAGTTAAGAAGAAATTTCAAAACTGAAGGGCTTCAAAATTAACATCCCTCTTGCAATACGTAATCTTAAAGCTGAACTTTGAGCCAGATATGACGGCTAATGCTCTTGTGGGATGGGATCCCCTTTATGTGGAAGAGCGACTCTTGATCACCCCCGTCCTTGTCTGCAGCGCCAGAGGCCTGAGCGTGGACCTCTGGCTTGGCAATGACGACTCTGGCTTCTGTAACCACCAGCTTCCAGGGTGCAGGCTCTGAAAGCCAGTGCAGCAAGCAGGGGAAGCATTAATAGCACAAACACTGATTTTGCAAAGGACGTCTCTGGGGGAGGAACTGCACCACAGTGCTTACAGGGGAAAAATGAATCACACAGCTAACGGGAATTTAAAGATTGATTCTATATTCCTGCAACTCCCAGTCTAACAAAATGCAAACCAGTCTGGTTTGGGGAATCACGAAAGCAGCAGATGGCTGGGGAATTTTGTCTTAAATCGGTGGACTATGACCAGTCACGCAGCAGTTTTCTGCTTTCTCCCACACCAGCACTCCCATAAATGGACTGGAAGGAAAAGCTCGCTCCCATCTGTGCTGCCAGGCTCCCTGCTGTGCTCAGACACTGCCGCTAACAAGGGCAGCCTTGTAAAATCCTGCTTGCCTAGGATGAATGATTTTATATCATTTTAATTAGCTAGTAAAACACCATCAATTCTTCTTCTTTAAAGATGATCATCATGTACGTTCTTTGTGCCTGCAAAGCTTCACGATAATTTTGCAAGACCGAGTTAGTGCTGCTTACTTTCTTTGCAGTTCGGTTAAGATGATGTTTCTTAGCGTGACTCCCTGCCCTCCCTCCCTTCCCCTCTCTCCCATAGTCTTTCAGCCGTGTGAAACTCTGCCGTTACAATATCACATATGGTGATACCGTCCCTTGCGCTCTGCCTCGCCGTGTTTTGGCCTTGGTTTCGTACGGAAAAGAGGTTTATGTGCTCATTCTCTCGGAGAGCTCCCTTCTGCGCTGGCTGGCTGTCGGGTCAGCGCGGACACGGGAAAAGAAGCAGGAGAGCAGGGAGCGGTGAGGGGTGGTGGAGGGATTTAGTGTCACCTTGGAAAACTTGGGCACGTGAGGAAAATCCTGGGGACCCGGTGGAAGGGTCCCCTGGGCTCCAGGCACAGCCAGAGGTAGCCACAGCGAGGCTGGTGTGAGAAGTTACGCTTATTCAGTGTGATGCCTGTAATTTTTGCTATAAATATATCCCTTTTTTATTTTAGGTCAAAGCCATTTACATTCACACTGATATGTTCTCAGTACAAAACGGTTTGTTGACACCAACGTTAAAGGCTAAGAGACCAGAACTAAGAGATTACTTCAAAAAACAAATAGAAGAGCTATATTCAAGCATCTCCATCTGAAACCGCGGGAAGAATGTTCTGAATAATGGACTTTGTAGCAATATTAGAATAACACTCAAAAATACAGAGCCAGAATGACACAGCTGAGATGGATAAGCATCTGAATCTTACATTTGAGCCTTTCATTGTTCTAGGATTTCACCACTGACCATAAGTTTCCTTCTTTTTTCCATCAGGTGTGATGCAATTCATTTTTTACTCTATGTACACGGTAGGGTACTACTAAGAATCATGCTAAATTGCCACAAAATATACAGAAACTTCAATCTATGACCACGTAAATTACGGGAACTTACCTTATTAATAACTGCAAACATTTCTAAATAAAATAGGGAAAATTTCAGGTATGTCTGTTGATATTTGATTGTATATAACCTAATACATTAGAAACTAAAATTGTGGATAATTCAATAATGTGGTCTACCTCAAACAATCAGTGATTGATGGTGAAAGTCTGTTTTCCCTGATCTGGAACTTCAAGCTGGATATGGGTTTATATATTAAGTGATAGCTTTTGTATTTTGCAGGACATAAATTACATTGGTTTGATTTAATCATTAATGACCTAACTAACAACCAGAATAGAAATAGGAATGAATCTCCTGCTATCTGTACTTAATAGACCTATTAGTATATTACATCTAAGGGATTAATATTACCTTGAAATGGCAAGAGCAGGTTAGGGAGCGATAGGATAGAATCCCCTCTATTTCCTTTTTCACCCGAACTCAATTTATACATGGCATGCTGGTTTTACATTAGGGCCTCCTTCAGCACGGTAGGCTCATGGACATCCGAACGACTCAAACTGAGAAGGTTGCAAAAGCATCGCTGGCTCTGTGGCGGCTTTCTGTGGGAGTTCACGTTAACCCAGATGCTCCCAGTCCCTAATTTATTACTTTACATGCTGCTAATACTGCGTAGTCCTGTTGGACTAACTCCCTTTCAGAAACAGCGCTAAAGAAACGGAGCACAAGGTATAAGCTGCGATTCTGAATGGGGCTTAGCAAAACAGACTGGTTTGGGAGAAAGGCCAGCCTGAGATGCAGCAGTGGAGGGCATCCTTCGGCTGGCCGTGGGAGAGGAAGAAACGTTGCTCCGAAAGGCCCACAGGGATAGGCGAGAGGCTGTGTTAGCCGTCGCTGTTGTAAGGTGTGATGGTACAGTAAAACGCTGGACGTGGTTGCAGAAAGGCCTGCTAAGAAAACATCTCTGCGTTCAGACGTCTGGGAGCCTCAGTTCCCACTGTCATCACTTCCAGTGGCCTCTCTGGAATAAACAGCAAGTAGTCTGGATGGAACCTTAGATTTCACAACCAGCTGCAGCCGTTCGAAAGGGGATAAGTAAGTCCCATGTGGGTCAGGAACAGACGCTAGAGCTCTCTCCTGATATAAAGCATGGTACAAAACAATGAGAAAACTGTAACATCGAGTCGCTTGAATACTTGGACTGTCGGTGGCTTCCTTCTGCTAAACAGGGTCCTAAATATATATGTGTATTTTAATAGCTGCTGTTTGTTGCACCAGTGCATACTAGCATGGAGCTGTGCCTGCTAGATCTTCTTTGCTAGGACAGTGAAAGCACACTTATTTTCTCTCTTAAACTGGAATCCACTGTAGACTTTTGAAGCTAAAAGTTTAAATTTTTAATCTAAATGATCTCTTATTTTCCCTCTGAAATTCCATTGCATGCTTCAGAATGAAATTAACTGAATTAAGGAGTTAGCGTTACACGAAGACTGATTTATTGCAGTGATTTCAGAACAAAATGATACAAAGGAAACTGTGTCAGCTAACATAATCACTCATGTAAAGAACACGGCGATTTATCAAATGTGCAAGTATTTGTCTGAATCCCTTTTTGCGCTTGACTCCTCATTTGATTCCAGTGCAATGACTCATATCAGTCCAAAGCAAATATGAAATACCGCTACTGGGATCCGAGGGCATTGTACATTCATTTTTCACCAATGTACACAGCAACAGCATCCCTGGGGAATTTGCGTCTGCCACGTCTACAGAGGATAAGAATTACTGTACAAAATCTGCCTCTTTAGGTCAAGTCATAAAGGATTTTCATCTCTGCGGAGTCTAGTTCATCTCCTTTTTGTATCAGCCAAAAGACAGTCATTTCATACGCATGCTTCAAAGCAATGAAGGATTAGATTCAGCACAACTTCCTGTTTTAATGTGACATACTTTTAAAATTAAAAAAAAAAAAAACTAGTCATCTAAGTAAGTACAGAAAAGCTATTTTCCACTGACCTTTTTCTACCACATGAATTTAACTTACTTTTCTCCTGAGATGATTTCAGCGTACCAGACTTTTCTAGACAAATAAACCCTGACTTTGTGTAAGTATAGAAGATCCCAGTATGAGTTTATTTACGGCTTAGATGGCTGTTATTTTTACGTCTATAATGCTGAATAATATATCTGTATTCTTCTTCTGGTATTTTATGCAAAATGTCAGATGCACTAGAGCCAAAGATATGAACACCATGAGAGTAAGAAAAAAAAAAATAAATACAGACTTGGCCACACCAGGATGATGCAAAATTTGGGAGAAATTGTGTTGTCACACCAGAAGTGTGAATATTTTCAGAACTTGTGAAAAGCTGTATAACTAAACTACAAGCTCTCTTTAATACTTTCTTGTGTAATCAGATTTTCCTCTGCAGGTCACTCTCTCTTGCCATAATCCTAACAATGTCGTAAGAGATTAAAACTTGAAAAGAATACATGTGTAACACATGAGCTAGGCACAAACATGCTTCTTTTCAAATTCCAGGAGTATTTGTTTTGCACTGAGCTTTCTTAAACTGAAACGCTTCTTGTGACCACCAAGGAAAAATCCTCAGGGCTGTCCAATAACCAGTTTTGGGTTTTTTTCCTCAAGATAACTAATTACAAAATTAATTTCTAATATTCATCTTATTGAAAGGGTTGAGACTCAAGTGCCCCATCACATAAGTGGCAATGCAAGTTACCTTTCTCTGTAAAGAGCCCTACTCTGGATGGCTTCAGGATGACTGGTTTTAACTAATCGCTGTCATCTGGGGGTTCATTCCACAATCAATTACTGACAAAACACAGCAAGCCCACTGACACGAGCACAGCTCTGGTTGCCGTTGCAGGTGAGATCAGTGCTGGTCAGAGTCAGGGTCCTGCGATGGGGCTGTTACTCGGTGTTGCAAAAGCACCGTTGCCTTGAGCAGCCCAGTGAGACAAAGCAGTTTTGCACCCTCTCCCCTGAAGGCTTATGCTGCAGTTGGTGTGCTGCGGGCTGAGGTACTGTATTCTCGGACATTTTAAATAGGGGAGGTTCTTCCTGGGCCTGGTGCTATGCCTGTGAAACCACTGGAAGACTGTCTCCAGTGCGCATATATGAAAACCAGAATAAAATACATTTTTCCAGGAAGAGAATGTTGCTTAGTTATATATTTTGTACGTTCTTTGCTCAATATATTGCACAAATACTGTTCTGCCACAGAAATGGTCAAAGAAAGACACACACACGTGTGGGCAGAAACCGTACCAGACAGTCTTAACCCTGTGTTGGCAGGAAATACACAGCGTTATTCTGTCCTGAAAGGCACATTTGCAGGTTAAAATGGTTGATCCACATCAGGTGAGAGAGAGATGGTGAGTTGTTTATCGATAAAAGTACTATTTTGCAATCCGTCATCACTGTTAGTAAGTATATATCAGCATCGGTGAAGTCCAGTGTCATTTTTGCCATGAATATGAAATACTTGCATATAACAAAATAAGTTGACTTAATCTTCTGGAATGAAACAAATTAACTATAGATATTTTTTTTATTTTATTTTCCATGTGTTAAAAGCACAAACTGGTGATCTATATGTAAATAAACTGCTACAAGATGAATGTAAACTGGGAAAGAATATACTATTTTTGCATGGTAACAGATTACTTAAAGACCTCTTGACGCCTTACAGATAATTTGGAAAAGCATTTTATTTAGAGGCAATTCTATCTGCGTACTTTTTGTATCTTTAGCTCACTTTGGTTTTGCCTGTGGAAAAAAAAAAAGATATCAGCATTAGATCTTTGTTTCTTCTTGGAATTAACATTCTTCGGTACTTTGCACAGTCAATGGTTTCTACGCCACCTCTACTTCTGTTAAGTGATGAAGCTGAGGCTATGCTTTTGGGAGGAGGAATCTGGATGCTTGTAGTCTGGGAGGGAAAAAGTTTTAGATCCCTGGAGTTGTTCCAAAATAAAATGTTTTCTGAGGCATCTAGAGCCCCTTTAAGCCCTTCACTTCATTTCAGCTTTTTGTTATGTATTTCAGCAGAGTACAAGCAGCGAACAAATGAGGCATTTTCGTAAGCGTTGCCTATTCTATTTCCAACTGAAAGTGAAGGGGTTAAAATATAACGTATACATTTGTGTAAAAAAAAATCTTAACTGTAATTAAAGATTTTTCAGTTTTGGTATATTAGCATGTACATCAAAAAGTAATCTATGGAAACTTTTGTAAAGAATTAAACTGTCACATTTCTCAAAGAGTTGCTCATAAGATTTTCTTGTAGACTGACATAAAATAAAAGCTCTTTTATAAAATCTGTCATTACTCCAGCACTCTGTCCTCACAATTGGTATGAAGTCGTTCAGAATGCGTGCTTATGCTAAACATGTTGTAAAAAAAAAAAAAAAAATACGTAAAATGACAACCAAAGGAATATTGGAACCTGAGATTGATTTTAGCAATCTTCTATGAAAAAATTGTTGCAAAGTTCTCTGAAGATGCAGCAGTCTTTCTGTAATGGTTTCATTTTTTTATTTTAGATCGGTAATAGTATAACCAAATGTATACGCTTGTTTAATATGAATTGACAATTGGGAATGCATAGTATTTTTTCAGACTATGTGTCTAAGACAATAAAGTTTAAAAGCGTTCCGTCTCTATTCCAGTTTTTGTGTGCACTTGCATCTCTCCCTTCGCTTGGAAATCCAGTAATGCCAAAGAATTCTCTCAATTTTTCACGTTAACGAAGCAACGAGACTCCTCTATAAACTGAAACGTCGGGTCTGATGGGTAAAAGGAATATAAGGTACACCATTTCGACTGCAAGATGTGGTATTATAAAAGCCGAACCTACCAGCATTATTTATGAGCCCAAACCCGTGAGAGGGAGCAGCAGCGGGCAGTACACCCCCTGCGCACGCCAGCAGCAGGGGAACGGAGGCAGGACCAGGCAGGATTATTCAAGGGCACTTTAATTTTCCATCAGAAACCGGTGGCCGGTGTTTGGTTCGAGGGAAACCACCGTCCCTGACGCCGCCTGCCATCGTCCTCCGGCTCGCCTCGGCCGGGGCGGCCGCCCACCCCCTCACTCTCCGTCTCCCTCCAGCAGGTTCATAACCGCCCTCATCACTTACACCCGTTTAGCATTAAACTCCTCAGGCCAGACGCCCGCTGATAACGCGCCCAGCAAAAACCAACTCTTCCCCATTCCTCCCCCTCTACAGCTCCGCTGCCTCCCCTCAGGGAGCCGCCCGACCCGTCTTTCCCCTCACGCGGGGCCGCAGGGCGCCGGGCGGACCCGAACCCGAACCCGAACCCGAACCCCCCCGCGGGCGGACC
>WAAD01017529.1:339039-353780 GCA_013389945.1 Fregata magnificens
GGAGCCCGGCAGTAAGCGCTTTCCCTCCCGCCGGCGTTCTCCTGGCCCCCTGGGGCTGGGGTGAGGCGCCGCGGGGCCGGGCGGTGTGGGGAGGCCGAGGTCGCACCAGCGGGGAGGCGGCAGGGCCAGGGCGGGGGGAGAGGGTCCTGTGCTGTGCTTTGTCCAATATCTGCGTTTTCACGGCAGTTTGAGGAGCGGGTGAGGATGCCGGTCAGGTTAAGTCACCCTCCGGGGAAGGTTCTTGTCAACAGTGATCTGCTAAACGTTGTGTGGCTTCGGCGTGCCCCCCGCAGCCGTGTGGCACTGGGTTTCTCACCCTTTGTGTCCGAGCTGGTCCTGCGTGAGGTTGGGAAGCGGTTTGTTGTTCCCCGTGTCCCTTAGGGCGTGGAGAAAGCAGGCAGCTGATCTGGGAACGGGACCGTTTCCTCTGCTTTAGCTCTTAGTAATAAAAAGGGTTTTTCCTTTTGTAAGGTACACCCCCCCACACACCCCCCCCCAATCATGTCCTTCAGAAATGGCAAGACAAAATGCCTGCCCACCTTTGAGAGGCTACTTTAAAAAATTGCTTAAAGTTGTTCCTCAAAAGGAACAGCCTCATTTGCTGAATACAATTTAGCCGATCGCAAATTAAGAATTGGAGACCTTAAAGAAAAAAATGCAGTCTGAGGGGAAGGTGTGGGATTCAAGTAAAGGCTGACATTAATAGTGTAACTTGCTAAAGTAAATAGGTAAGACCAGTGTGGGATGTCTTGGTCCCACCCTGATCTTGATAATTTAAAGGTAAGACTTTAAATCACTGTTACGGGGTACAATGAACGTTAGTTTCTGTCTTGATCCTGCTCTGCTGGCTCGTGGTCTCGTAGGTGTTCAGTACTCTTGCGTACCTGACTGGGTACAACTAGCAACCTTGAGGTCTGTTTGCTTTTCATCCTTACGTATACACAGAAGAAAGAGGGAAAGGGTTGAGTCCTGCTCGTACATTGTCCTGTCCTGAACTCCCAGGGAGGTTCACTTAAAGGGCTCTGTGCAGTGCTGGGGGATGCAGTACTTCAGACTCATTTCTTAGTGTGGGGATGGATGCTCTTGTGCCTTGCTGTCATAAAAGTGTAACTCTAGAAAGTTTGGCTGTTTCTGGCTCCTGCTTACTGAAAATAAAACACAAAGCTAAACAACTTATAAAATTGGTTTTAGGAGAAGAAAATATGTCTCTGAAATTTGCTCATTCCTAAGTAATTGTGTCATAATGGCCTTTGGGATTATATACATTGAGGCCCAGTTTATGTAGAAATTATTACGATACTCCTAATAAACTCCATTTAAAACTCATTTGGACTCAAACTACTTTGAACCTAGGTAGAGTAAAGGTCATGGCCAAAGTGGCTTTTTCTTCTTAATCAAGAGGTTTCTAAACCACCTGAAGTATTTCTTCAAGTCTGCTACTTTTTTGGTCTTGTTGATATACTGATAAAAAAAACTTGGGTAAAAATAATAAAGCAAATTCGGCCTTTACAGTGTTTGTGATAATAGTGTCAAAAATTGTTATGGACGTGGAAGAGGGGGAACAGCTAAAGGTGCCCTATTAGAAATAATCATCTAAATTCTAATATTAAAACTAAAATCACTGAACTAAATACTTGTTCTTCCCTAGGCCTGAAGGGCAAGTCCAGTGTGAAAACCCTACCAAAAATTAAAGAAAATGTTGAAGTCACCCAAGTGAGCCATTCATCCAGCCAAAGGTCTGTTAGAACTCATTCAAATACACCATTATTAGCACTAGCTAATTGTTTATATTGTTTTGCCTGCATGAGATGTCTCTTGGAGATACACAGTCTGAATTCTCAGTAAACTGATGTTTGTCAGACTATTTGTTGGCACCTCGTAAAGACATTTTGTAGTTTTTGTCGCCTTCCTGTAGAACAGTGTAGCTCTGTATTGAGCTTAGCTCTGTTCTTCAACTGCAGCAATCAAGTGAATGTCAAAGAAGCAATGGCCTTGGAAAAAAATGAAGAGAAAATAGAAGAAAGCGCTGTACCGCTGAAGGTGAGAATGCTATCTTGCTCTTCATCTGCTAGTCGTTTATGGAGGCTAAATTGAAGAAATGTGACATGTTAAATTCTTTTTCGAATCAAGTATAATTTCCTGCGGGTTATGTGTGTGCGCGCACACACACATTTTTCAGGGTGAACTTGGTCCTGTATTTTGGTGACATTTTCCCTTGTCTTTGGCCAGAATAAAAGCTGTTGGACCTACTGGTAGCATGGGAAAACATCAATACTAATTATCCTTAACGAGGAAAGGCCATAGCAAATGTGTTGTGTGGAAGATATCTCATTAGAGTGTGATTCCAGAGAATTGCTCACTTCTAGTTCAGACACAGACCTTTGGCAAGTCACTGTTGTGCTCTTCCTCATGTTAGTACAACTGGAATAAAGTATTTTGAGGTGACTGAGCAGAAGTGTTACAGGACAGTTAATACTGCAATGGCAAGAAAATAGTTCATCAGGTGTGTTTGAACTGAAATCTGCTACAGCAAAGGGCTTGAGTGATATTGGTGTAAAACTATTTTTTCTTTAAAATGTTAGCTCTTCTTTAGAGTCCATCAATTATAAACACTTGGTTTCATAGAATATGCTACTTAAACAACATAGTGGTTTGTATTTATAGGAGCAATCTAGGAATCTGAAAGTGAGCAGCATGAATGGTACCTCTAAAAAAAAATAAAAGTCAGGGAAATTCATTACTCCACTGCTGTCTTATGCGTACCATCAGTTGATGTCAGTATGCCTTCTCTGGAAGTCTCATCCAGCAAAGATTGTAGGATCAAATTATTGGGTATTCATTATGAATTTTAGAACTATAAGTCAGATTGCAGACTTGTTAATGATTCATGAAAACCCCCGGTATAAATTACACTGTGAATAGCAAGTGTAAGTGGTGAAGTACCAGGCAGTAAGTTTCTGAACACCTGCTAGTATAGGAATACATTTAATTGCACTTCTTTGTCTACATCCAGTTTTCTCAGGTTGTTTGTATTGGTCATTTAATTTTAGGAATCCCTGATAATGAGCTTTGAAAGTAAAGAAAGTTTGAAAAATGCTGAAGTGACTTCAAGTAAGTATAATGGCAATGCATTATATTATTAAATATATTTTTATATCTGTATAAAACTAAATGTACAATTGATTATATAATTTTAATTATAATTCTATAAAAGTACTGGTGTGCTGTTCTTGTACTGGGTCTGACTGCGTGATATTAGAAAGTAAAGGATTTGAGACCGCTGGCTGGACTTCTGCCTCTTATTCCAGCCTGTGGCTTGGTTCACATGCATTGATTGTGGGCAGCACAGACAGGATAGGAGCCCTACAAGACTTGAGACAGTCTTGAGCCCAGCCTGTTGAAAACCACATGATCTTGGGTTTATCATTGACAGAACTAGTTCTTGACATGAGTTCTTCAGTTTATTCAAACCTGCATTTTTAAAAGCTTGTGCCGAAATAGTTTGTCCTTCTGAAAACAAACCTGGCTAAGAATTACCTTATCAGAGGCTGAATTATTCAAGTATTTCTGGTGAGCCTTGGGCAAGGATGGTGTCTTCTGTTAGCTTATGGTAGTGTAAATTGGGCTTCAGGATGCCCTTTGTTTATTTGTTTCTTTAACTGTATTATGAATCAGTGTAAGATACTGACTTGACAATATTTAGCTCATCACAGGAATGAAACAGATAAGGAAATCCTGATGGTTTGTACAAGATGATACTTTTTTTTTTCTTGCCTCTCTCTCTAGGTACAGGAATGACTCTTCCCACAGGTGTTTCAACCTTTCTCCTAGAGTGTTTAGATGTAGGTTCAACTGCAAATTATAACACAGGTGCTAGTGACAGCCTGAACAGTTGCCCATCCCCTGAAACATTCAGAGATGATGGTTCAGGTGAGACTTATGGTTTTTTTTGAGCTTTCTTTGATGTAGAAGATGTGGGGGACTATCTACAGTGGAAAGACTAGTGGCCTCTCTTCGTGTGACTCACCAGGTCAGATCTTTGCTATAAGCCAAGCTGTGCTTAACATGGGATTTGTATATCTGGTCTGCCAATCCAGAGTGAATGAGGTCCTGTTGTGATTTGAATCGTACTGTAAACTTAAAGTATTCACTGTTGACAGAAGCTGTTTATTGGGGATGACCAACAAATCTGCCTTGAGTCAAATTCCTCCCAAACTTTTCTGTGGCTGTTTGAGCCAAGACAGTGCTTTCACTTTGCTTTCAAGTTCCTGTCTTGCAAATGTGATTGCTTTCAGTTTGGTCACAAATTTAATAACTCAATGAGTTTCAGCATAAGAAACTTGCACTTCCATCTTTTATGTCCAGAAAGAAGTAATTTTCACTCTGAGGACTCTGGCAAATACAAGAACTCTACTCTCCTGGACTCCAGCAAAGCAGTGACCATAGATAAGATACCACAGATCTCAAATCTTTCAGCAATATTAGGTAATTCTTTTCTACAATACTTAAGAATATGTACATAAACAAATTTCACTCTAGTGCAAGGAACCTGTATAAAATACGTAATGATAATTTCATTTAAGGCATGTCTGCATAATGGGGAACAGCTCCCTGTTAGTGGTCTGTGTTTGCTTCTAATATTTTGCTTTATAATTTACTGTGCACTAAAACATTGTCTGGTCTGCTTAGCTTTTTTTTTTTTAAAGTTTAGCTTTTATGTTTTTTAGAACCTCTACTGGAGGATTTTCAAGACCATTACACTAGAAGGTAATCTGCAACGCAGACTCTTTGACACACCTAAATGTTCAGGTTTTTCTCTTTTAAATACTTAAAAGAAAGGCAAGTATGAATAAGCCTCTGATCCTGCAAACACTTCTGTGAGTTTCAGCTACCTGTGTCCTCACTAACTTTGAAACTGGTGCATTAGGTCAGGTAAGAGTTTGCCTTACAGACTTTCATTTTGGTCTTGCCAGCTGTAGGGAAATCAATGTAAGAAAACTCAGGGAAGGATTTTATGGAAGGGGAAGGTCATGTTTATTTACAAAATCCCTAAATAAATTGCTTTTATCCAATTGCACTTATTCTGTCAGATTTCATTCAGTCACAGGCAGCAAGGTGTGTGTGCCCAGGTGGTCTGGCCAGGATTGCTGTGCAGTACCGAGTATGAGGGGCACCTGTTGTCAAGTCCTCGTTAAGTCTCTGGCATTCTGTGCTTGCCCAGGGCAAACTTAGGTTTTGGGTGGTTCCTTTATGTTCTTTAGGAATCATCAGCTTACACGGGGCGCTCCTTTGCTTCAGAATCTTGCTGACTTCAGCCTTCATAAATCTTGGGCCAGGTTGCTGCCCATTGTCAGTTTTTTTTCTTATTTGGAATACATGTCTACCAGGAAGCGGAATGGCATATGCGATATGCTGGAACCCTCTTGCCACCCTCCTGTTGTTAGGATGCCAGGTCTTCTGTTGACAAGTCATCTGTGTTGTAGTTTTACCACAATGCAGGGTCTTCACTGCATCTTCTGTACTTGGCCTTGTCACAGTGCCGCCTTCAGGTCCTGACATAAAAATCTGAGTAACATGAGTGTTTTTCTAGGAGCAGTATCCTTTCTTTTAACCCTTGTGCTGCTGTTTCCAGGCTTATGTGCAAACATTTCCCATAACTCATTTATACCAATCTTACAATGTGACAGATCTCTACACAATTCAATCTGAACTTTCCTGTGAACCTAATTTTCCCCTGCATCCTCCTTAAATATGTTCTGTCCTAGTATGCTTCAGTGCTGAGTACTTTAGTGAACGTCTTTTGTGGGTCTTAAATTGCAAGTATCTTCAGAATAAGCTGGGCGACTTGATGATAAACTATCAAATAACTGTGAAGTGTGATGAAGTAACTCAGTAACAATATTTTTAAAAATAAGCTTTATCCCTTTTCACTCAGTCTATATTTTCTTATGATTTCCTTACACGTTGGTTTTTTTGAATGTTAACATTAATTCAGAATAGTTGTTCAATATTTTTTTTTCTCTCCTCTCCTAGAAAGAGATCATCAAATTGCAATTACAGTTCTTCAGTATTAAGTGTTTCAACTACTCTGGCAGGTAAAATATGACCTGAAGCAGTTGTACTAGCTGTGAGACAACAGAATATTCTACCCGAACTTAAATGATGGCAAAATACCAGAACCAGGCTTGCACTGGGTCATTTGTCCCCCTGGCACAGGCTAAGCTCAATTGTGTCTGGAAGGGAAAGTGTGAATTGAAAATCTTCCCTGTAAATAAGACTTGGTTCTAATTAACATGTTAGGAGAAGAACAAAAAAACCCCAAACCCTGCATTTTTGCATTTAATCATGTGTGCAATGAAAATTAGCATTTCTTATTTAACTTATCCAGGAACAGAAGTGTTTGTGTCATGCTCTTTACTTCAACTTAGTTCATATCAGCTTTGCAAAGAGTATTAGGAGTCCCTCATGTAACTACAGCCCTGTGACTGATGCAATTCTGGCTATGGCCCAGGTACCACATAATTTTCCCCTGCTTAATTTGGACTGTAATAGCAGCAGAAGTTGCCACTGGCAAACACCGCTGTGATTATGCAATTCCTCTGCTCCCACAGTATGCGTGTCTAGCAGTATATAGCCAGGTGAACGTAAGATTAATAAGCAACCTTGTTTCCTCAAGGAAAGGGAGAGGAGTAAAGCAGCCCTGTTGGCGGGGAGAGGGAGATGAGGATTATATTGAAAGGAGGAAGTGTGTTTACATGGGTGGCTTTGAAACGATTCCTCTTTGAAATCCATCGTGTAGGACATGGGTTGGAGAGTAGCTGTGGTCTTTGTCTCAAAGTTAATTAATCTGTTGGAAATTTATCACAGGAAAAAAAGTCTGTAAAATTACAGCTGCAAGAGAGAGAACTCCAGACCTAAAAACTGGTATGCGCTGTTCTTCACCGTTAGGACCGGCAAGAAAGGTGAAAGATTCTTAATAAATCAGCCAGGGTGTAACATAGATGATTTGCTCCTTCCTTATATATAAGGGATATATATAGGAAGTATAGGTGGAAGACTCCACCTAGAAGTGTAGTAGTTCCCTTGAAAGGGGTGCCTGCAGACAATGGCAGAGAGCGAAGATGTAGCTTGCCTCTACCTCTGGATGGCAGTAATAGTCATGGGTGCCCCCTAGGCTCACTGTTTTTCAAGACTGACTGTGTCAGTGGTACAGAATCAGTTGTGTAGAGCTCGAGTATGACAGTGGGACTTTTTGTCAGTGCTTACCACACTATAGAGATTCATTTTATAACACAAAATGTAATTGTTTCACCCTTTAGCCTGACAATCAAACTGCTAAACCCAAAGGGTTGAAGTGTAAGAAAAAAGAAAAAAATTCGAATACATTGGAAGAAGGTACATTGTCAGTTAGTCAGCTTGATGCCCCAGGAAACACTTTGGCCAAATCGGTGGGGTTGACAGCAGAAGTACTGCCATCCAAATGGACAGGTGCTGTGGTGGTAAGTATTCCCATTGTGCCCCGCTGATTAGCAAAGGCATAAAATCGAAGTGAGAGTTTTGAATCATGACAAAAGTTACAATTAAATATGAGAAGCGGTAGGAAGTGCTTTATCCCCTAGTTGTGAAGGGGACCTGAAATGTGTATGTTCTGTGCTGCAGTAAACTGATTCTTTGTCTTAATTTTGGAGAGAATAAGACCAAAAAAAAGGTGAATGACAGGAATTCAGTAGTTAAACCCTAAGAACTATTAGTAATTCTAAATGGAGTTGTTATAAATAGTATTGTGTACTAGGGGAATACTGTAGGACTAATAATAAACAGCAAAGAATTGGAAACTGATACTGAATTCTTCTCTGTTTTTGTTTAGCAAATTAGTTCCACCATGCTGATCATGGAGGAAAATAAAGCCCTAAAAAATCTTGGTTGTGCTCAGCCTGCGGAGCTAGATGTGAGTATCTATCCTGATACTTTTTTTTTTTAATGATTAAAACCAAACAAATCGTTCTTCATTGCATAGTCCAATTCTGGCTGTACGTATGCTACAGTACAAATTGCACAACAAACTACATGTTAAATTCGATCAGTTGGACAGTTAAACTACAACAAAAAACCTAGGTATCTGTTTTGTATTTTTGCGACATCTTCTAATGTAAAACCAGCACCTAGTAGCCCTACCTGCATTACCCCTTTGATACAAACAAACTTGATACTTAAATGCCAGTTTGAATTTTTTGTCAGTAGAGGTAGCGTAGCACTACCACTACTCTCTGCACAAATAGAATTGTCTCTGTCACTTTCATGCCATAGCTCCCAACCAAATCAGCAAACTGTAAATTGTTTTAGAAAAAGGGAAATGGTTACAATAGAAAAACTGCTTAATTTTGCACCAGATTATTTGGCAGGAAAACATACCGGGCTTTCCTAGTGTTGTTGCAAGCATACTTGAGTTTATGGGTACTAGATTAACAAATAGAGAACATCAGGGTCTTGTTGGAGGCTGCAGGCAGGAATCACTGGAGTCCTAAATCATGTTTTTGAAGTGATAGAACACCTTTTGCATGAGCCAACAAGTGTTGGCCAATTTGAATTGTTGTCTATTATTTAATTGGGCAGTTATTGCTGTATCTTTTGTATTTTGATGGATCTGCAGCTTAGCTTGTCATCAGTATGCAAAGCCTCACCTGGGAAAGACCTATTCCTGAATACCACAGGTCCATATGTAAATTCAGAAGAAATTGTTCCTGCATCTCTGAGCTCAGAAAAAGAAATTATTCCTCAAAGTCTAGAAGAAAAGAATATTTTTCAGGTTCTAATTTTATTGCACTCTTTACATCCAGTTTTGACATGCTAGTATGTAATGTGCTCTATATTAAAGCCTTACAGTGCTACAAATAAATGGCTGAAGAAAACATTTAAGCTTTGAAGCTTTCTATCACCCTTTCTGATAGCATATTAGTGTACACAAATAGTCTTAAATGTTTTCTAATTACATCCCTTGAAGTCTGCATGTCATCTCCAATTTCCCTAGAAGAAAGCTAGAAGAATATTTCTTCAATGGAAATAGTTGTGTGAATGAAATGTCATTAATCTTTTCAGCCTCTGTGTGGCAGACAAGAAATCTGCTCCATTGTCAGAACTTCACCGTGCCAGAGGCCTTCCAGGCTTCACCAAATTCCAGTTAACACAAAAGCGTTCTGCCTTCCCAAAGGAGTGCCTGAAGGTAATAGAATATAGAATTGGTTCACTGTGCAGATGGTAACTGGCTATTTGAGTGTTTAAAGGTTTTTAACTCTGAATATTTGGAAAAATCACAGGGCTAAAGAGTAAAAGATGCTGAAAACTTCAGATTTCTGACTTAACGGTGTTCTCGTGCAACAGTACTTCACTAACAAACTACACTAACGTTTTCTCCTCCAAGGATCTTTAGCATAGGAATTAATACAATCTAGCTGTTTCATAGGCTAGATCATTAAGGCCAGAAGGTGCTACTAGGTAACTCTGGGAATATCTGCACCTCTTCAAGTTACTCCTAAACACAACTTTGAGCTTCACTGCTGGTATGGAGACTCCCTAGAAAAGATACCAGCTTGTTTAGTAAATTATTATCCTGTGCCTTATTTCTAGGGTGAATATGTCTGACTTCAGCTTTCAGCCATTGGTGTGCTTTGTATCTTTCTCAGCTAAACTGAGCTCTTTAGCATCCGGCATTTTTTCCCCCTGAAAGTAGTTCATGTAATAGGGTATGTTTTTCTTTAAAAATTGTCAGTTTTTCTCTAAAGGTTCCTGTTCTTTTCTCCTGAGACCCTTAACATAGGGGAAGCTCCTTTCTTCACTTCCTAGATTTTTGTTAAACAAAAATGAGAAATGTGTACAAAACTGTCTCATTGTTACCCTAGAGGTAAAATCCCCTCCCTTTCCAGTCTCTCTTGAAGTTTCTCAGTGTGCCACTGGATGGCATATGTCTTCCTAAGTTTAAAGTAGTTCTTTACAGACAACGTCTGCAAGCTTTCTGCAAGTTGTATTTGTCATTTATGCTGTTTTAATTTAATACAGAGATCCTGCATAAGCATAATAGCTTTCAAAAATACTGAATATACATAAATTTCCAATGGAGCTGCAGTTTCCTAGGTCCATATACTCTCCTCCTTTGTTACAGATTGAGTACATACAGCATCTAGAATGTAGGGAAGTACTTTTAAGTATGTGTGTGTGTTAATTAATGACAATCACCTGATGCTTCTGTGCAGACCAAAGAACAAGGATGTTAAGTCATATGCCCAAGAGAATTGTGGTAATACAGAACATAGGTTGTACTTGGTAGGCAAGTGGATCTCGGAAATCAGCAAGTGGTGGTGTCAGAACAAAAGTTTGCTTTTGTTACTGCTTTTCTACAGGAGGCTGGGAATTGGGAATTAGACTGCCTAAAGGTGGTGGTGGTGGGGTTTATGCTGGATGTTTTCATCTCTGGTCAAGGAGTCTTTCAGATGATGCTCTTTTTCATTAGGAATTGACATACACTCAAAACTATTGTTCTCTTCTTACTGGCAATTGATCTACAAGATTCAGATTCCTCCAAACAAATGATAGCATAGATACCTATTGAGCATCTGAACAGCTTGTCAGATCAATGAGCTTTCTCTTACACTCGAGAATGTGGCACTTCACTGATAGCATTTAACTTATCACTTTTTCCCCAGATACCATTACAAGTACCAAAAACTGGATCTACTGTAAACGCAGATGAGATTTCTGGGTTTCAGCGGGACTCAACAGAGGAAATAACTGGCTTGCTACTGCGACAGGGAGGTGAAACAGAACTACTAACCAGTGTAATGGCTGTATTTTTTTGGCATATACATTGTTTGAAATTTAGTATAATGCTTTGCAGTAAGCTTGTAAATACTTTACTCAAGTACTTAATATTAAATTATTTTGTACAAGCAATTAGATCTTATTCTGGGCATTGTTCTGTAAGGACTTCATAAAAGTGATTCTTCAGATCATTTAGATTTTTAAAAAGTATGACTCAAGAACAGCAGACCAAATTGTGTTAATGGAAGTTTTTGGCTCTTGCTGTGCCAAGATTTCTGGATTTCTCTAGTAGCATTAGCATCTAAAGATGTGACCTCTACTTGAGTTAAGAAGTGTTAACGCTGTTTATAAAGGTAACTGCATGTCCTGAAAATGGGTATGTAAAGCATTCATGGACTCTCAGAAGTCAACCATACACTACCATTGAACTACCTGAATGCTTGGGTCTGCAGAACCTTGGAGGTACAGGACCCTGTGTTCTGCTGTAAATTGATTTCTAAACCTGAATATAAGTGGCCTTCGCCCTGCCATCACGGCAGTACAGCTGGCTTTTTATGATCAGCACTATCACCATTCTAGGCACATCCACTGCCCAACCACTGTCATCTCAGAGTCCTTCCCATTTCATCTCAGTTATTTTATAATATCACCTATCTCAGTCATTGTTTCTTCTAGTGGCTTCAGACTTGTGCAGAGGAAGTAGGTGCCTTACATGAATACAAGGGTGGAAAAAACCCTTTTATAGCTGAACTGTCTCAAGAGCTGGATATTGGCATTCTGGATTTTCAGGTTACTGCTCACGCTACCTGGCACATAGGTTAGATTCCCAGTGCTCCCAGTTCAGCTTGTGGATTGTTAATCCATAAGTGTCGTTCTTCAGCAGCATGCTGAATGCCTCAGAAAACACTGAGAAGAGCACAGTTTTTCTCCACTTGTATTCACCGCAGGCTAAAGTAATTTGGACCCCTGCAGTGTTCTCACTACAACACCCCTTACTCAGACTCTTTTGTAGAGATAAAGGAAGTTTTTCAATGTTTTACAATGATAGTACGGCTTTCCAAACCTCTTGAAGTCTGAGTTTGTTTCTCAGTGTTATCACCTAGAATATTCATGCCCTGGAAAATTGTTCCATGTTCCCAAAAAGAGCATGTCAAGAAGACGTATAAAATCCACAACTTTAATTAGTTCGACTATGTTTGAAAAAACTTGTGAAAGTTCAGAGCCTGTGCCTTTCCCATTGCTCTGGGGTAGAAGGAAGTGCAAGTAAATGCTGCTAGATCAGTCTATGAACAAGTATTGTATAAATATACTATATGGCTCAAGGTTAAAAATGATGCCATTAAGTTATTTTTCCTTTAAGCATTAGTAGGATGAGTTCTGCCAATAACTCCTTGGAGTCCACACAGGTATGCTTCTAACTATCAATATCCTTGTTCTTGCAAACAGTAAGCCACTGGTAATTATGCAAGAATCTAGAGCTCCTAGGAGACAGAGGTGAGCTCCTTGATGTAGCTTGAAGCAAAATTGAAAGTTACGTATGTAGTAAGTTGTGATTATGATGATTGTTCAAGTAAAGGATGGTCCAGAATAAGAGAGGTGTTTATCGTAAGGGTATTGTAGGAGTCCTAGGAAAAAGCACTTACTTTGCCCCAAACCATTTTGTAGTTTCTATACAAGAAATGGACTAATACTGACAAACTAATTGGAGAGGACAAGAGAAGAAAACATGGCATGTAACTGTGGAGTTGGTTGTAGCAGCCTGAAAATTGCCGAGTTTTGTTTTTCTTGATGTGATGAGGCTATATAGGAGGACAGAACTGTCATGAACCACAGTCTCTCTTGTCCTTCCCTTCAGTTACGAAAGTGCTGCTTCTTATTTTCATCTTTTGTCTAACTCTTGGAGAAAGTATAATTAATTATCAGGCTAGCTCTCTGCCCCAGGGAAGGAAACTTCATTCATTTTGAGGCTGCAACAATATCTACTCTTGTTCTGCTTTTCTCAAAGGGAAGGCATTTTCCCATGTTTCGGTTTTAAACTGAAGAATGACTACATAAAATTTCATTCAGAGTGGAAACTGGCTCTTCCATATTAGTGGATAAAGGTTATGGGTCACAGCCAGTTAATGGGTAGTACAGAAGAGCTTATTTGTGCAGTGATTCAGGAGAGAAATCTGTTCAATGTCAGTAGGGCTGCTCTGTCACATCCTAGACATGATGAAGTCTTAATGGCTTGAATGGAATCACTTGCAGTGAGTCAGTCCATGCAAGAACTGTGATAATACTTTATCACTAGGAGTTGTGCATTGTAGATGCATCTTTAGTAAATGTTTTATAGATAAATCTGTAAGATTTGTTCAGTGAGTTTTGTTATCTAAAGTGTACTTCTAGGAGACTTTGGCTTAAAGTGCTCGGAGAGGATGAAAGATGTTTGCTTCTTGCACTGGAGCACTATAGGGGTACGTGTACTAGCTGTTGGAGGGTAAAGACCTTACATGCAAAGGGTTCTGTTTTGGTTCATAATCTCTAGACACAGAAAGGACAGGTTTGGGGCCCAAGACAGAGCATGCGGAATGGACACAAGTTGAAATTCATATTCTTTGTGTAGGTATGGAGATTTGCCTACAGGGAGGTTTTTACAGGAAAATGGGCGATTAAACTTGTATTTATCCCTTTTTTCTCTTACTGTCCATCCTCCACTCCCTTGGTTAAGGTATGTCAATCAAGCTTATCAGAATCACTTGCTATTAATTCAGGAGTTTTGGAACAGGTTAATTTTTACTTTTAAAGGGACTCTATCAGCTTGAATTGCCACGCACTTGAGATTAGCTGAATCTGCAGTGCTCTAAGTTGTGAAACTACTGAAAGCTGAGTTGTGTATCCTGGCCGAAATTCCATTATTTCATTGTGTTCCCTGAGGACTTCTTATATTTGAGGCTGTATTTACATGCCCATCTTGAAGCTGGGAGGTTTTCATGTGGTGAAGGGATGTAAAGATCGGTCATCTGTAAATCTATGGCAGGCAGGTGTATCTTCCATACAGAACAAGGGGGAAAAGATGCATCTAAACATTAATTCCTATTTTCTATCAGAATTATCTTCAGCTTCTAGTAGATGAAAGACAAAGTTCCTACAGATGGCTGATTGCCAGGAATCATTATATAGATAAGTTACAGATGCACTAAATTAAGCCTTTTAAAAATAATCTGCTTCATTTAATCTTACATCATATACTGTTTTAGTTTAATGCCATTTTCCAGGGAAAGCAGATGAGTCAGTTTTGTCAGTTCTTAATTAAACTTTTAGTAGTGTTGTATCTGAACGGTGAGACATAGAAGGAGGCTGTTAACTGTAACCAGTGTTTCCATTTCGTTTAATAAAGAGTTTTGCAAAAAATCTGCAGGTCCTTTTGATTTTATAAATCTATCACCTTTTCTTTGTTTGTTTGTTTTGCTCATATATTTGTTCTGGATTCACCTGCTGGGTATTACATCCTAAATACTGTTCTGTAGATGGATGGTTTATTTGTAATGATGGCTTCCTCTGCGTGCAAATACACGTGCTCCACCCTCCGCCTAGGTTCTGGTTTGAGCGCATCCGAGCTGTGCTATTTCTGTTACCGCCGTGGGACCATCGCTTCGTGGACACGGGGGGGAAGAAAGGGGGCAGGAGCTGGATTTCCTACGTTTAGGAGTAGAAGTCACCCCTCTCCGCCGCACCCCGGCTCGGGAAGTCCCTGAAGCGCCGGCTACAGCATTTGATGCCTAAATCTTGACCTCTTTTTGCCTTTCTGCTGCTCCCGTCTTTAACTTCCCTCTGGAGAAGGAAAACAAAGCAGCGGCGTCTCACCACCGCCCCTCGCTGCCCAGCCCCGAGGGGAAACACCTCCGGCCCGAGGGAGACCCGCGGCGGTCCGGGCGCCGCGGCGCCTC
>WAAD01017529.1:354674-381486 GCA_013389945.1 Fregata magnificens
GGGGGGGGGGAAGGCGCCATTCCGCCTGAGGCGGGCGGGCGGCTGGCGATCCCCTGGGAGCAACCTCAGAAACGTGGAGGAAGGGGGAAGAAAACGTGAAGTTTTTGGTCGCTGCCAAGAGAGGTGTAGGGTTTCTCGTGAAATTTGTCATGCTCTAACCGCAACAAAACTGGATCCGCCGAGAGGTGCCAAGCACAACACGGGGAGGCAGGAAAGGCGGCCCTTCTCCAGGAGACCTGTCCCTGTCCCCTCGAGTCGCGTGGGCCGCCGGAGCTGGGCGGCCGTGGGGTCGCAAAACCCCTCGGTGGGGTTTCAGCGGCGGCTCGGGTTTGCTGTCCTGCGTGGGGACTTGGTGCGGGAAGAGGCTTCGCTCGGACTTCTGCGCCGGGGCCTAGAAACGACCCAGGGCCTCCTCAGGGGTTAGTTAGCTTGGAAACGGGTAGTTTTTGTGGCTGTAAAACAAGTGCCGTTCCACGAGTGGATAATGATTACACTCGAAAGCGACGCAGTCCTGGTCCTGGCTGGCGTAGCGAAGAGGTAACCTGCAAAACCATTTTAAAGTGCAGCGTTTGCGACTTGGATGCCAACGCAATGTGCTTCGTTAGTAAGAGTTATGCACTTCTTGAAACACTTCTAACAGTGTGGTAAAGCTCTCCTCCCACCCGCTGTCTTTAAATTTATTACCTACAAATGATCAGCCCTTGGGTTGCTCTATAAAGGGACATGTCTGGCTGATGTGTTTAACTTTACGTGGTGGGATATTCCTTTTAACTGCAGTGATACAATTTAGCAATTTAGGTGGTTAATAGTATATCTGCAGTAATTTAAGCATCACAGTTTTCACAGAATATTGATGAGTCTTTCTGTCCTTATAGAGTCAGGACGCACTCCTGGACACTACCTGAAGCCCCATGCTTTCACTGCTAGCACCCACCTTTTAAAGACACTGATCACAGCTACTCGCACACCTCTCTGCTATTTACTGCAAAGGTGGTTCCTTTTTTTAACGATCCTTTTTAAGAGACAAAACGTTTTAATGATGTCTGTGTCATCTTATTTTCTAAATCAGCTTAATGCTGGGATCAGACCCCTAGGTGGGGAAGGGGTACTAGGGCTGCTCTGTATAATTGCCTTGCCTTTTCCCTCCTGTTAAGACATTTGTTAGTGATGGATTTGTATGGAGACTGGTGGTTAATTCAACAGCTGCAGTGCAGACCCTGGGGCAGAAATGTGGGGATCACACTTGTGTTGAAAGGAGCAAGAGTGAGTACTTGGCGAGGTCTCTTCCCTCTTCACCTACATCATTCTGTGCCAAACTGGACGTCAAATTTAAAAAAGATATGTCACTCTATCTGCTCTTACCCTCCTCCATTTACGTAGTGCTGTTTCACTCTGATGTGAACTGTCAACTGGTAACTAGTGAATGTGCAGGTTGGTTTCTTTTTTTTTTTGGCAGACTCACAGGTATAAAATCCCAGGAGGAGGCTGACGGCTCTTCTGACTAAGGCTCTGGGGGGGTGGGAGACCTGTCTCTTAGGAGAGCCAAGTATTATTTTTTGAAGGCTAATACAGATGCCCTCTAGGCATGTTGCCTAATGGCTGCTTTCATTTTCCAAGTGGGATAAGTCTTTAGTTAATCCTCACTATGTATGGTCTTATCAGTTACCGGTGAAACTTTTGGATAATACACAAAATAAAGACCGTTATTTATTACAGCTGGGTCTTTAGAGACTGGAAACAAGCACTCTGGATTTTGAGACTGTTCCTGGTTCTAGTAGACCTGAAGGCAACAGCCTCATCAATTTCATTGGGGCAAGGTTATGTTTATGGATTGATATGTTATTATCTGTTTATATTCTAAATAACAGAACACTTTGCAAATATTCTGAGCGCTGTTATTTCTGACTGTCTTCACTTTGAAAGCTTGGTCCTCTTACTGAGGAGACTGTGTAGAACAACCGTAAAAAATACATACATTCTCTTCATATATTTTGTGGATAAGGCGTACTTAGAGAGAAAAGCCCAACTACTCTGGCAGTGACATCAGTATTGCAGAATATTTAAGGATGATTTTGATGCTCATTCTTTTTTTGACTACGAATATATTTTACATTTCTATCAGGCTTACTGTGAAAACTTACCAGGACTTAAATTCTACTTAACCTAAGCTTACACTGTTTCAAAAATAAAATTATTAATACTTTCCAGGGAAATGTATTTTTAGTTGTTTGTTTGCTTGTTTTGGTTTTTTTCTGCCCAGAATCTCTTTCTGTGCTGTGGGTGTGTGAAATTTTATGAGTCTGGGTCTAGTCAAACTGTGTAAAATGCTTCAGAACTAGGTGCTAGAGAGGTTAACAGTTCTAGTGATGGGACCAGTATATAAACTGGTCTATGCAACTATACAGTATTTGTTGATGTACCAATTTGCTTTTTTTATATATATATGTAGAGGCATATATATATAGGCATATATATATAAAAATACATGAAAGCAGTTTATTTTACAGAAGGCAGCTTAGGATATCATTATATATATATTTTATATGTGTGTGTGTATATATATATATAAACAGTTTATTTTACAGAAGAAGGCTTAGGTTATTGTAATAGATCCACTACTTGCTAGTATTTTAGCTCCTCAGTTTGACCGAGGGCAATTGGCAGGCTTGGCCCTTAGACTGAAATCTCTTGGTACAGCTCGACTTTCACACGATGAACAAGAATATTCAAAATTTTAGTGGTAAAATCTGTTTATAAGAGACACAGAAACACCTGCAAGTATTCTAAAGAGAAGAGAAGAGACAAACCCTTAAGTTCCAAGGTGTAGAGTACCCGCTGTCTACTGCAAATAATACTCATGTGAGTGGATTTTCCCCGAGGGTAACTTTTACTATAAATAGGAGCTCTTGGCCATATTGTAGCATCTGGCACTGGCGGCTGCTGGTGACGGGAGAGCTCAGCCCTGGCTTGGGCTGTTACAGTTATTAGGAATATGAGATTTCAGGTATGTTGTTCTCTAGAATTTTAGAATCGAAGTATTCCTGTTGTAAAAATACATAAAGCTGTTCACATGAGTTGTGTGCTGTACATGTCTAAAATGAATACACACTGTTAAATAGCAATTAAATGAACCCTCTTCCAGAATTTTCTCATCAATTTCCCCAGTAAAATGGAAACAATCTTACAAAAACTTCCTTAAACTAAGCAGAAGCCTCCACACATTTCTGCTAAATATTATATGGGCACACAAAGTATTCCACTGCACATTTACATTACTGACTGCCAGAGATACCGATTTTGAGCTACTGTTTCTTTCCTGGCTTTCTAGGGGTCTGCTTCAGTGCTTTGAGAAGAGGGAGCTGCTAAACCACTGATAACCAGCTTTTTGTTCCTCAAAATGGGCTCAGTAGAATGAGCCCAAAGCTCAGTAAATCACCAAGAGGTCTCAGGCTTTGTATCTTTGTTGTTAAGATATGTGGGCAGTATTTCCAATGGTAAATACAGCTGTAAGGGCTGCATGAGAGTGCCGCCGTTGAGATAGTAATTGGGCTTGGAGCACTATTAACCTATTGCAGAGGGAGAGGGATGATCCTGTAATACTGAGTTATGGGACTGGTACGTTTTGGGTTGTATGTAGGAGGGAAACTCAGTGTTTCTTTCCATCTCATGCATAAAGTTCAAATACTTGTTCCCTTGTATCTCTAGACATCCTTCCCACGTAGCTGGAGGATAGAGGCATTATTAATTAGGAGTTCTTTTTACACTACAGCTCAATAAAAGTTTCAGTGTCTTTTTTTTCTTTTTTTTTTTTTTTTTTCTTCAATCTAGGCAGCTCTAAAGAACCATCTCACCCCGAGGGGCATTCCACCAATGTTTGCAAACTCTGTTTTGCTCTTGTTAAAGCACCTGTTGTAGAGGTACAGCTGTGTGGTAATTGTTCAAGCTTGAAAGAACCCCTTCCAGTTTCGAGTCTTACCAACGGTGTGGAGTATCTTTGGGCACATTCTTCCTTTAGGGGTTTGCTTTGGTTATCTGGGCATTTCTGAGGACGAGTGCAGTTTTCTAAGTAGGAAGGTACAGAATAAATAACTTTAAATGTTCTTTTCTTTATTTATGGAGAAGGCCATTTTAGGTCATCCTGGAAATGTGCTTTCTTGGTGTCCTTCTGTAATTTGTGCCACTCCTTTATTGAGCGAATAGTTTGCCAGGTTCCTGAGATATGAAAGGCCTAGGGCTGGCTGCAGAGTAGTATTTCCTGAAATCTGTCTAGGCAAGTATCCCCCATCAGCCCAGACTCTTTCTATTCTCCGTGGCAGTGACTTTAAATGGTATCCTGAGATTTGTTTCCTTTCACATAATTTTTGGCAGCAGGATTCATCAAGGGAATTGCAGTAACCTAGAGCTGGAAATGGGTAGCATGATACGAAGATGCTTCACGAGCCAGTTCCTCTGCAGAGCTATTGTTCTTGCACAGTAAAAATGCTATACACTTTCTTACAAAGGCATAATTGCTTCTTGAACCAGGAGCTAATTTCCTGAAATAAACTGTGAAGAGACTTGGAGATATCTAACGACATGTAGCTGGGGACTTTTTAAAGTGGAGGCTGTAGTAAGGTGAAGGAGGAACATGAAAGTTGTCTTTACATTGATTTTTTCCAGTCAAAGTTTTACCCACAAAACTTCTTGGTAAGTTTTCACATTATTTCTGAAGGTGGCTGGCACTGGTGACGTAAATTATGTGGTATTGTTACAGGGACTGTTTTGTGTTTGTTCCTCCTGTGCTCAGAGCAGGGGTAACCACCACAGATTGCCACGTTGCTTTCCATTTTTAAGGTATGGCTTCATGAGATGCCAAAGGAGTTCAGAGCTGGCGGTGCCTGGACACTGTAGTATCATCGAACAATTGAACAGATAAAACCACTGCCAAAACTCCTACTGAATTTACCTCCACAGCAAACAAGGTATCCCACTCAACCCAGTCAAAGGCTTTTCTACCAACAGCAAGTAACTTTGTGTACAGCCTGCCTGAGCCCAGGGAAGCAAATCTCTTACCAAGCCAGGTCAGTCCTTGTGAGCAATACAGCTAGTGAATTCATTATCCTAACAAGGCTTTTTAAAGCTGTTCCTCAACAGTGCTGTCAATGCGTCAAGCCAGTCTGACCAAAACCTGCTATTAATGAAAGAGTGTGTTTTGATATTTGTTTACTTCTGGCATTCTGCAAGTCTTTCACCAATAGTTGTAAAATTCCTGGAATTTCACCACCTCAAAGTCTATCTTCAAAAAGAGCTTTAGCTGGACTTCATTTTGTAATGGCTCCAGCTTTTCATTATTTCTAGTTATCTGATGAATTTAAAAAGCTGTTGTCCCATAAGTTTTTAAGACTATTCAAATTCTTAAACATCTGAAATGTTCTTGTGTTTTTATTAAGCTCATTTCTGCCCTTTAATGTCCCTTAAGTTTTGTTTTTTATTAAAAAAAAAAAAAAATCCATCTCTTCTGTAATATCTCTGGAAGAGTTTTTGGCTTTTTGGTTGTATTCCTTAGCTTGAGTGTAGCAAGTTTTAATAAATCCTTTGATTTATGTGCAGTTTTCTCTATCACTGTGATGACTTTGGCCTGTATTTTGAAATATATTGCTGTTTTCTAAAGTACTTCTTTTTGCCAGATTCTGTTTTGCATTTCCTGTCATCTGAGCTTTTATGTACCTTCCAGTGCTTTAAGTCAACTTTCATCTTGGAAGCAGAGACATACAAATTAATAGGTTCCAGTAAGCACCTCTGGAGCATGGAGACAGTTTTGACAATTTCTGCTGATGGGGCTGCTCTCCAAGCCCTCCTTGACAGCACTCCGTAGTTCTCCAAGTGCTCCTCCAGGTAGGCATGAGTGTTGCTGCTAAAAGACCCTGTACGTCCTTGAAAATTGTATGCTAACTCTGAATAAGGCAATGCTGCAAGCTGGGTCTGTACAGCGCCTGAAGGAGCTGCAAATCAGAGAGGGTTGGCTGGTCCAGCCAGTGATTGTTATTTACTCGTATTATTGTCAGAGCCAAGGGAATTAACTTGGATCAGTACCCCCACCGTGCTAGGTGCATGCGAACGCAGAGAATGGCCCAAATACTTTGAAAATTGTTGGGGTGCTTGTGCCTGCCTGACTTTGTGCCTTGGAAAATTTTCCTCTGCCCTGGTGGGAGCACACCCTGCCTAGCCCTCTGGTTAGGGCTTCACTTCAGCTTCTTCCCATCGCCCATGGAAGAGGGAACACGAACAGTAGAGCAGAAAAACCCTCTGCTCGGTTTTTCCTCTGTTTTTTAGGAGGTAAAGATACAAAATGAGCTAACACACAGGTTAAGGGTCACCCTTATTGCCTTCCGTACTGATATCTCCCGTGATGGTTGGGATCTTGCAGTGGCTTGAGAACTTGGCATCACGAGGTCACGCTGTCCTTAGTGGACATCACGAGGTCGGTGCCGTCAGTGTGTGCTCAGCTTCCTCCCAGTCTGCAACATCGCTTCCTCCCCCTGGTATGGCACGGGTTGTCTGAGGTTTCTTGCCTCGCTCAGCTGTCCTTGGAACAGTCACTTTCTTGGTTCCCCTTCCAGCTTACAACTCCTTCCTCTAAGTTAGAAATCTTTCTGAGGAGAGGCTGTAGTGAGTGAATCACGTGGTGGTTCACTCACTACAGTGAGATCTCTGCTGGTGAGGCCTTTGGGCCGTGGTACTAGTTTGGATCGTGCCAGCTGATCGGGTATAGCCTTTGATTTTACTTTGAGTTTTTCTTGGATTTCCAATGGTACGTGCCAGACAAGCGAGTGTGGCAGTTTTCCCTCTGGAAGGCATGGATGTCTGCTGCCCTCTTCCCCATGGGTTTGACCCAACAGGGCTGAGACGGACCCTGCTTCTGTGCTGCTTCTGTGGAGACAGGGTGAGCTGGCCCATCAGCTCCACTGTGGCAGAAAGTATGTTGGGTTCTTGCCATGGTTTCTGTGTGTCTGAAAATGTATGTGTAGGTATACTACAGCAAAAATGCTTCTTTACACTTGGGTTACACTGGCAAGTGTTGTAAGAAGGTGTTTCTGCAAACTTAGATGTGCTGTTTTTTCCCCTCCTTCTCCAGGTGAGGTTGTAGGGGCATGAAGACGTGCCAAGAGCATGGGGTGTATGTACCTGTTTGTTCACTGCGAGGTTTTCTCCTTTTCTGAAACACTTCCACCATTCGTTTTCTAGTGACTGAAGGTGTGTTCACCTCGCTCGGGTTGTAAACCGTGCTTTCTTGGGACGACCAGCTCCTCTGGTTGACTAATGGATTGCCTTTGTGTTTTCAAAGGGGTTTATTCTTTGCTGTGTGTATGCTGAATTAGTGTATGCTCATGGTGACAGCTTGGACGAATTCAGGCTTCTGTTCTGGAATAAACTGGTCCAGTGTGACTTGGAGCCTGAAACTTGTGTTGTAATTTTCACTGAATGCTGGAGGTGACCACTTTAGAAGCGTGTTTTATGAGTGGAAAGTAACGCACACGGTGGTTTCATGCTCAGAAGCTGTGTTCCCTCCTGTTGCTACATCTGGAGCAGAATGTCTGCAAGATCACATGTTTGTGAGTAACATTAGGAAAAATGCAGAGCTCAGTTGCAGCAGCAAATCCACAGCGTGGTTGTGCTGGGCTTCTAGAATCGGCTGAGAGCAAAATTTTTCTCCGAGGACTTGAGTTTGTGGTATGGGTAGACAACCTTATTCTATAAAATATCTGCTGGAGGGAGAAAAAGTTATGCCCATGAAAAACAGGAAGTAATTTTAGTCATCTGTAAATAACTTGCTAATGCGCCAGCTACTCCACCTTACACCGAGTAGTAACAGAATTCATGTAAGGGAAATATTCCTTTGAAAAAACTCATTTGCACAAAATACGCATGTGATTCTGCTGCACCTAAGGAATGTGACCATAATGATTACATTCAAAAGGGGCAATTCTCTCTGCAGGATTAATCACTTATTTCTAAAAATACATGCCCAAATGTGGTCTGCTCTGGAGAAGTGTGAATGGTTATTATGTAGTCTTTGTATCAAAAGGATTTATTTATTTTTACAACAATGCGTTGTGCTGTTGCTTAGTGCTCAACTGAAGCTTTTAATTGAGGTAATTCTGCACATTTGTGTAAGAAGTATGACCTTTTTCTTTTCTGAAACCGATAGCTTCTGTAGATACTATTATTCAGAATACAATACACTAGAGAAACTTGTTCAAACATGTGAATTGCAGCACAAAATACTACACAAACTACATATAGAATATTAACAGTGCATGCATATAGCATGTATCCACAAGTACGTGTTTGTACAAAGTTTTCAGTCTTTTCTGAAAAAGTAATTCCATAGCCCTTATCAAGTGATTAAACTTTTGGACTTAAGCAGTTTGACTACATGTAAAAGCTCTTTCTTTTAAACAGTCTTGCCTGATGCTTTTGAGGTGATAATCTGGGTATCCTCCAGCTTTTATGTATTATCTATCTTTGAAACTATGGCCTTGGAAGAAACCCCCATTTTGTACAGGTGAAGGACTCTTTGCAATGACGCCAGTGTCACGTAGTAACAGCAAGCTTAGCTGTAGACATCCCCTGTCCACTTCAGCCTGAAAAAGTGAACAACCCAACGATACTCCGTGATCCATTGTAGCATCAGTGTGGACGTGGGAGGCAGCCTTTGCTGAAAAGCAGCTATCTTGAAGCATGGAAATGATCCATCACACACCACTGATCCTGCTCTGTTTCTCCAGGATGTTTCCATGACACCGTCAGCAGCAATTTTGGCCTAAAATGAGTAAAATACATCACAGAAACAATCTTATTTCCTTTAATGTAGGTACTGTTCGTGCCCTGCACGTTCATGGTATTCGATACTCCTCCAGATCTGTATATGCCTCTTTAGCAGCGTCTTCAAATGTCTTTCCCTTGCTCCAGCCAAAATGTCAACAAAACATAAAACTTCCAGTAGTACCACAAACCCTCTACCCTTTCAGTTCGTGTGATGTATAACTGGAAAGAAACAGGAGCCAAATTACAGCTCTCTGCTGTCTGTTGTAGTTGATAAGTGAAGAAACTTTGAGCTCGGTTCAGCTCGGGCTTAAGGTCCTGGCATTGTGCCTATTTAAGCCAGAGCAGTATATTTGCCCCAGTTCCTGTGTCACTTTCCACTTTGAGAGAAAAGGTGTATTGTTTGTTTGAGCATCGCCCATAGGGAGCAGTTGCTTTGCTATATGCTTTCTTTGGTTTTTATTTTAGCCTTGGTACCTATGGAAATGGTGGCTCACGCAGTGCTGCACTCGGTCTCACGCTCCCCTTTTAGTAATTTCCAAACCTTTTGATCTACTTTGGTTGTGTGTGGTGGAGAATATGAAAACAGAAGTCTGAGTGAGCTGAGTTTCTGTAGCCGTAGTGAAAATCCTGCACGTGCTGTTGGGTGCCTCCTGCCCGTTAGTACCCGTGAAGGTCTGAGTTGGCTACGTGTCGTCCTATTGCTCTTTCCAGTGGGCATGTCAGAAGAGACATGGGGACAGCCAGAGTATGGGCATGTTGGAAGAAGACAGTAGACACGTGGCTTCATTGTTTGCTCAGGGAACAGCTATAGTGTGACGACAAGAAAGGCCAGTCTTGGACTACTGTTAATACCAGAATATCAAAATCTCTGCTGAATTATTCTGCTTTCTAGCTTGTACTAAAATACACACCGTTTGCTACATACCCACATTTCTCTTGCCTCATGTGCGTTCCTTGCACAGCTTTGTCCCAAGGAAAAAACAGGCCTCCAAAGACTGTGGACTCAGCGCTTAGTTTGCCATGTTTGGGGGTAATTATGAAGGAGGACGGTAAGTCAGAAGGAAGCACGTGTGAGCAGTTAGCTGAGAAATGAACTACCAAACAGGAATGTGGTTCTTGTCGGGTTTTTTTAACCCTCCACCCCCCCGAAGACCTACCTAGAAAATGTTCTTGCCATTTGGAGAGTTGGTTGAATGGTTTGTTTACTCCTTGTCATGAAACTTGATACCAGAAATTGGTAGAAAAATGGTGTTAGTGCAGGTGTTAATGAAAATTAGGTGCAGATGATAAGCTGTGTTGTGTGTGCAGGGAACAGAGGCTGCAAAACGTGGGGTGAGCGCGCTCTCCTTCTCAGAAGCTTGTTCTAGTTGAATGACTTTATCTGAACATCTGAGAAGCTAAGGAAGAAGTCTGCCAGAATTTTCTTGTTCCTACAGGAAAAATAGCAGCATTACCCCCAAAGACAGAGTTAAAGAAATGCCTCAAATGTTAGGACAGTGAATTGGCTCACAGTGCTGTGTTTCTATTTAAAGGCAGCCCAAACTCTGACATCTAACTTAAATAGTCGGACAGAAAAAGGTGGTTGGTTTTTTTTTCAGTATTTAAACATATTTCAGCTGCTGTGAGTTACTGGAAATTACTTTCTTAGTAGAAAAGGAAATTGTTCTACTGACAGCATGGAGGGCTAAGAAGCTGTGAAAATGAGCATGTTGGTTTCTTAACTGCATGTATTTTCTAGTCATACAAGAGATGCTAATCATAAACTCGTGACCTCTTTTTTTCCAAAACAGACATGATTAAAAAGTATAGAATTAAAAAAGAAATCAAAGCAACTTAAATTCTTATGAGACTGTAACAGAATTATATCTTTATATAAACAGAAATGTTTATCAAACCTTCTTTTTCAGATAAACAAAAAATACCACTGGTGTAAGACTGCTTTAATTTACTTGCTTTATATTTTAGTGTTTTTTTCATAGTATCTTATGTGCTGTTATCTTCAAATGAATTATTTTGGTTAGTCTGAAAATGTTTCTATTTTAAAATGTATCATCAGATTTTCATTTGAAGAATGCTCACAGAACTGCTAGATAGGTTGTGTTTGCGTGTTGTGTAAGACTTTTTCACGTTGGGGTCAGAAGGTAAGACACCAGGTATTGGGGTTTTTTGTTTGTTTGGGTTTTGGTTTTGGGGCTTCCCCCCAGATTTGGTATATATTCATTTAAAGACTGGTCTTTTCTATTAGTAGCTAGCAGGACAAATCAGCTAAATTACACTCAGGAGATGACATTAGTCCCCACCCACACTGGAGAAAAAAACATGCAAGATAAAGTAAAATTCACTAATGGCAATTGTTCTCATCTGTATGGATAGACAAAACAGAGGAAAATAAATGTACATGGAACAGAGTTTGACAAGAGATTGTTTCTATATAAATTTTAAAAAAATAAGAGAAACTTAGAAATGAAGGCAAATACGGTATGGTGCAGTCCTAGAAAGTGCTCAGCATCCTCAGCATAACTCAAAGGGGTTTGAAGGCTTTCAGTGTCGCAGCCTTGAGCTTTGCTAAAGGATATTTATGCTGGAAGAGATCTGAAAGGCAAGAAAGACCCTACTCTCACATGTGTCTCCTATATGTATACATATGTATGTGTGTGTATACATGGATATATATATATATTTCAAACTCTGCCCAGGTGCCTTCATTTGCTGTCATGGCTCTGAGTGTATGTGCACCTGTATAACTTCCAGTAATCAGAAGACCATAAAGCAAAAGCCCACCTACCTTGTTCAGCAGAGTGCTTGACTGTTGTCTTTGTGTTTCCCCCAGCAGTGAGACAGATGAATCCAGTGTACATGTACACTGTGTAGACAGGCCTAAATTGTTTTAATATAATGCTGAGCAGACTAGTTTCCTTCTTAGATCAGAACCATAGTTCTGAGATTTTTGTGTCAGGATTTAGGGGGGTCACAGGTGCTGTATAAATATAAGCTAAGATATTAGCAACGGAAGAGATGGAGAGACTTTTGAAAACGATAATCTTTATTTTCTTTCATTTTTTCTTGTCCACAAGAGGAGATTGTTCCCTGCGTTTATCAGTGCAGCGTTTGTGGCCCTAGGAGCAGCTGGAGACCACCGCTTCTGTATCTTAATGGAGAGGAGGGGCCAGGGGCTGGTAGGTGGTCTAGCTCCACCTCCTGCAGAGCGGCAGTAAAGCAGAGGGGAGAGGGGTGCAGTGGGCTTTTATTTGGAAGGTATAACGTGAACAATGACAGCTGCTAAGTACAAAAAATAAAAGTCAGGCTGGAAATGCTGGGTGTCAAGTGAGTGTAATGAGTATAAAGTGGTAGCATTTTGGAGTTGCTCTGTGTTCATAAAGGTACAAAGATAACGTGTACAAGTGTAGTTGGAAGCAGTTGGATGGTGCTGCCATGATTTAATGCATACGTTTTACAGGATTCTTTTCTGCTTGGTATTCCCTGAGCCTCATAATATTCTCCCTCATCATCACTGTCCCTGTTGTTTGGTGCTCTTGGAAACTAATATTTACACACATACATGCACACACAGAGAGAGGAAGAAAAGAGTTAAAGCCCAGCTCACTTTCCCTTCTATTTTTCTATTCTCTTCTTAGTTTTGTCCTGTCTGAGACCCGCAGCGCTGCCTCTCCTTTCTGAAGGTTTCCCCTGGGTGCTGTACCATCCCCTCCTCCCCTTGCCACAAGCAGTAGGGTGCATCCTGTTTGGGGTTACTGCTGTGTCACTTGAAATGACGTGCACTAGCATGAGAAGGGGAAAGGGAAAGGAAGAGCCAAGTGAGTGATTACTTCGCCAACAGCTCCTCTCCAAAAAAAAAAAAATCCAGCAAAACAACCCAGTCCAAAATGTCCTGGTGGCATTGACAGCTCTTGCTGTCCAGCACGTGAGCCTTTCTTTCCTGTTGATGCAGCAGAATAAATAGCTTCATGTGGTGCTGTTACTGGTTCACAGCAGGATACCCGCAGCACTAGGCTTCTTTGAGTTCCCACATCTTAACAGATGCTTGTGTGGACAGACTGAATAGGGAGGAAAAAAAGATGAGGCAAGAAAATACTTTTGAATGAGAAAGCAAAGCTGAGTCTGCCACTCCATAGGAATGAGAGGAAACAATAAATGTTTTTTTTATTCTTGTTAGACTGTGGTACGTGAACTACAGAAGGTGCAAGATCTGATGCTGAGCTGATCAGAGCTATTTGGGAAATGGCTCGTTCTCCTGCAACCCCAGGCGAGTCCCTCTAGGAGACCGGCAGGAGTTGCCCCAGCCACATCTGTTGGCAAGCTGCGTTGGCTGGGAGTGTCGGGAAATACATTCTCATCAAATCCATTACCACTGGCAAAAAGGAGTTTATTGAACATACACTAAATACATACATCTTGATTAAGTGCAACCTTTCCCGGTGGAACAATGTAGGTTTTATCAAGTGTTTCTGTTGATTCTGTGAGCTGTGAGACAGAGCTAGTTTGGAGTGTGTATTGCAGCTCAATCCTGTGATAAGGAAGGTGTGTGTTTGGAGTGAGTTTCAGTGCTGATATCCAGGCAGGGCAGGCCGAGCTGAACCTGCAATTTCTTTATCACAGACCAAGATTTTAACACTAAGAAAAGCTACGTGGACACACAGGGGCTGTTTTCAACAGATGCTCAGAGCTTGCACGTATCTGTCTTGTGGAGGTTTCAGTAAGACTTGACCAGTTCAGCTGTTCTGCAGTGGAAAATCCCTCTAGATGGATAGTTGTGCTGAAAAGCTTATTTTGTTTAATCATCACAGGGCAATGGCCAGTCCTACACTAGAAACCCAAGACAGTGAGCATGCAGTGAGACCTTGAAAACCAAAGGGCGCAGCAGAAAATGTGAGAGTACAGAGTTCAGTATGGCAGTGGGCAAAGCACTCTATTGCAAACCCAGTAGAGCACTTTGTTAAGCTTGGTTTAAAGATTGAGCAGCTCCTTTGCAATCAGAGGCACCACTAGCTGGCTGACAGCTAAAAGCATGCTTAAGTGCTCTGCTGCTTTGGGGAACCAAAGTATTCAGGACCTCACGGTTTTAGTGCATTTGTTTGTTAGGTGTCAGGCTGTTCCATTATTCTGGCAGTCTGTATTTTTCTGCAGATATTAAATGAAGTTGTATGGCCGTGTGGCTTGTTCAAGCATCTGATTTTTCTTTGTCCTCATGTCCTTATGAGTTACATAAAAGTGAAGTCAAGCAATGCCTTTAGTGTCTGCTCTATATAGATCTACCTGAAATAGTTTCAGGTCACCTTTGCATGCTTAATTTGGAAAACAATTGAGCAGCATGACTCTCGCCTTGGAGAATTGAGCAGTCTAGGCTCCTCACAGTAGTCTTGGGGCTCTTGCAATATCTACGCAAATCAAGATCTCATCCCTTCCGCAAATTAAGTAGGGGCCCGTTAAACTTGTAGAGCCAGTAAGGGAGGGATGCTCAGTCCACGGGTTGGAACCAAGTTAGAAAAGTCTTCCCTCCTGAAAAGCAGCTGTAGGATGGCTCCAGTCCACCTAGATATTCATTAATGTTATTTGGCAAATCTATGAAAGTGTTCCTAATTGTTTCTGGTTTAGAGCCTGGCAGTAGTCTTGAAATGCAGTGAACTTCCTGGTTAGTAGTTTTGAGGGTTAACTAAGGGGGTTGGTTAAAGGCTCCCAGGCGCAGAGCTGTCACGGAAGCAAGTAACCGCTCTGTGTGCAGAAGGGTTGCAGAATTGGGCCAAGCGTCGCATCAGACTTTTGAAGGTGTTGGAGGATGCTTAGATGGCAAGCGACAAACAGTGGTGTCAGCCAGTTGTTGATTCACAGGGAGTATCTATCATTAGCACTCGTGGGATATCGGTATAAATGAGCATCACGTACAGATAGGCCAGACTGGGATTTCATTCCATAGATATTAATTTGTTATACATGTTTATACAGTCATCCTCTGTGTTTAGTTTGCAGTTGTTCCTGTGTAACTGAGACGGGGTTTTGGTGAAATCTGAGGGGGGAATAAGACTGAGTCAGCACTCTACTTGAGCCATGTGCTTTAAGTATGTAAGTAGTTTCATTGCTCCCAACAAAACTGCTCATGTGCTTAGCATTAGGCATGTGTTTTAAATAAGTTGCTGATCCAGAGTCTAATTTTTTTTTTTGAGTAAAATCTACACAAATGAGGAGGGTAAGAGTACAAACACACAATGTTTAAAGTCTTACAAATCAAAGATTTAAGGTAGTAGTATTCAGGAAAAAAGCTTTTGGCATTTAATGCATCTTAGTGACACACTGAGCTTAAATGTCACCTTTGTTGGAAAAATGATGATCATCTGTTAATTTTATGTGACTGTCTTGATAAATGACCTGGTAACGTAGCAAGCTAAAGTTCACTCTAGTCCCCTACAGCACCAGGCTTTAGACTGAAAGCATTTTGGGATTATCCCTCTGTCAAACCTCGGTTGAACTGAGTACCGATAAATAATTGTCCACCAGCTCTTCCTATTACAAATATACACAGTTTGTGAAATTGGTTTACCATGTGCTGAAAATTTCTTTGATATTTTTAAAAGCCTGTTGCTATGGCAACCAGACCCCATAACAGAAAAGCCTTTTGGTGATAAGAAGACTAAGAAACTCTGTTAACATTCAGAAATAAAGCCATAGCAAAATAGCTTGTATTCTTTTTCCAAAAGCAAACAAACAAAGCAACCCCAGAAGAAAGCCTGATATCCCGAAGCAGCTTGGACCTGGATTACCAGATGGAAGGGCACACCCTGCTCGCAGGGCTTGCGGAGCTCAGCTGGGGAGCTTGCACTGCAAATGCTCAAGCTGGTCTCAGCTCTTATGGTGTCTCGAGAATAATCAGGGAGTTCACAGGCATTTTGCTCTGAAATCATTGAGTTGTCTTTTTTTTTTTTGTCTGTATGGAAAGGTTGAAGTGATTTGATGGTTTGGCTTATGGGCAAGGAAACATGAGTTTTGCTTCTCAGAACTGGATGTCCCCTTTGTGCTTCGCTAATACAGAAACTGGCAGAACAGGCATTACTTTTTCTTTGACGTTAGGGCTTGCAGCCCTGTTTCCTTGTGTCTCATGACTGAGTGAATCAACACCTAATTAAACAGTCACATGAGGGACAGAGTAAAATGCTGCTCAGGCACTGATCATTGTGAATCTTTGGAGAATAACTACTTACATCTGTCTTCTTCCTTCTCCAAGGAACCCTGAACAGCTGCAGCTTTGCTTTTTTTTGTTTTTTTCCAAGGGAAAAAAGATCACGTAAACCTCGGCTAAAGCAATGCTGTCTGGGCAGACAAATGAGACCTGGGGTAGGGGGAAGAGAAGACTTGGAAGTGCTGGACAAAATCTTGAGGAATTGGAATGATTTGAGTTTGTGCTGGGGATGACTTAGCTGAAAGCTTGAAGTTGTAGTCCTTGTGCATTTGACACTCCTGGTAATTTAACTGAAAATGTGAATGTTGGGCAAGGAAGTACAGTAAGCTCTTTGGAGTGGTCTGGGGGGATTCTTGATATTTTTAGTTGTAATTCTTTCGCTCCCAGCATGTTATGAAGGGTCCAGAACAATTGCTTTCCATCTCTGAGTGGCAAATACTTGTGTGGAGATTTATTGGGCTCTCAATTATCACTCAGTCACAAGTGCAGCCACCTTAATCAATTACATGGACATGGCCTACAGCCAAGGAATGCTCAAATCCCCACGCTGCCTGCTCATGCTGTATGACTTTTACCACCAAGGCAATATTTTTTCCCCTTATAAAACTCACAAAACAAGTATTACAGGATGTTTTAATCAGGGTAAGCAGATGGCTACCTCCACCCTGACACGGCGGTGGGCTCCCAGGTAGCGCGTGGGACGCGCTGGGCTGTGCAGCAGATGACTGGGTCTACAGCGGGCAGTTTTATTGCCGTCGTGCCCTGGCACTGGAGGTAGCGGTGGTTTGGGTGCTCCGTGGTGCAGTATTTCCAGGCTGAAGATATCCACCAGGGGTCATCCTGGCCTGCCCGCTGCAAGGCCGGTGGGTTTTGGGGCTGTGCTCAGCCCAGGAGAAAGCGGGGCCTGGGCGGCTCTCCCGGCAGGGACCCGCTGCCTCCTGGGACCCTGGGCACAGCATCGCCCAGCCTTGCTCGCCCACCCCGGCACAGCTCACGGGCTAAAAAGCATGACATAAAAAAATGCAGCTGTTTACATTCTAGTCTTTTAGCCTTTTAAAAGTTATTTATTTCTTGATACATCTATGTGATTAAAAAAAAAAAAGCTGATTTAGATTTGTTTACTCAGTGTTGGTGCAGAAATCACATGGCATGTCAGGCATAGCTAGAGCACAGTAGCAATTTGTTTATGCACCTTGCAGGTTTTTTTTTTTGTATCTGCTGAAGTAATGTATTGAGTCTCAGTTTTCACTTGTGTAAAAAGAGGAAAAGAAAACTGGCATAGTCAGTCCTTACAGTTGCTGGGAAGAGCATGAAAATAAAAGCCTTAAAGACTCTTTAAGCTGAAGATAAACACAGGGAATTCAGTGTTTGTCTATTAAAAAATGAAAATGTCAGGATTCCTCGACCAACGTACTCTTGTCACATCAGGAGCCATTGAAGGGTTTATTATTAATATTAGAATTGATAGCACTAGTGGAGCTATAGTGATCTTTTTAAGATGTCTTCATTTTCATGGCAACAGAGTTCTTGCAGTCAACCTTGACTCATATATCTTCTTTTCTCTTCATTGTATCTTCTATTCATAGCTGTGATCTCCAAAATAAAAAGCAGCGATTCACCATTAAGTTACCTAAGCAATAAACTTTACAGTTGATACATCTAAGCCTGTGAGCTTGTTTTTGTTCTGTCTAGCACTGTGAGACAGTCGCTTTTTTAATCATATTAGTAATTTGCAACAGTGGTAGCTCAGATGCAACATAGATGCTGGTTTTCATGGGCCAAGTTCGCTTTTGTTGTCCACGGGAAACTCTCATGTATCAGGCAAAGATAGATGCTGCGTGTCACTGAGTGTCATATTGTCATTCACGTTTTGAAGAGGGGATGGAAAACAGAAGTTAGCTTTATGTGTGGATTTAAGGATTGAAGAATCTATCTAGACATCTCCAGAATTACACAACATAAAGGGGGGGAAAAAAAGACACCACCACCCCACCCCCCCAAGCCCTTCTCTGCTACACTAGATAATTCTGTGTGACTTCAGAAAATTCTTTATTTCCACAGTTTATATGCAGCAAAAGCAATTCGTATTGGAACTTTTTTCTTCCCAACTTTTGATTAAACACACACAATACTGAACTATTTACACTTTATTTTTAATTGCTACAGCGAAAGATCATTCTGCTCTGCACACCCGAGAGTGCACAATAAAATAACTGTTTGGCAGGGGGAAAATGCCCTGTTGTCTTGCAGTACCAGTTGGTATTATGGAGGTTTGTTCAGTGTCTTATTTATAGTAGATAGCAATTGGGAATGTGATACAAAACAAACACCAATGTTCCAGTAGCTTAACCATGCATCAGATTTTTACTTTGGTAGTTATTTTTATTTTAAGCATCTTTTATCAAGACTTGAAAAATTACAACAGTGAAGGGACAGTCAATCTGCTGAGGTCTCAGCATCCACATTCTTAAAAGAAAGATAATGTTCTGTGTTGCACCCTCCAGGAATGCTCCCGGCAGATTCGTATTTATGCTGATGCTCCTTTACACCGCGTGTAGAGACAGTTTATTCCAGTCATGAGACCTCTCGCTGCTAGTGAGAATCCTGTGTATGGAGAGTTTATAAACTTTGGTTCTCTGTTCGTTTTTTTGTTTAGGGTGGTTTTTTTTTGGTATTGCACACGAAAAGCACTTTTTTTCAGTATTTAAAAATCTGGTTTCCTTTAAGGGAAATGGAGCCTAGGTTTTGACAAACCTGCAGACTGCTTGCAGTGATCTTTCTCCTCGTTTTGGCTTTTGCTGACCTTTGGCTGGGCTTATGTTTATGCGTGCATGTCTATGGTGGGTGCAGGTACGTGTGTGTGTTCCAGTTGTATACGGAGGGTTTATGCTTTAATACTGTCCACTCTTCCTCTCCAGCAGTGAAGAATTCAGTGGAATATTTTTTTTTCTGCAGGGATACAAAAATGCACAGAAAACACATATTTTAAAAAGTCTAGCTCAGTGGTAGTCCTACTAAGGTGAGTATTTTGTAGAGAAATGGTATCCAACTATTTCTAGTCAGATTTCAAATAAAATCCTAATTGTTTTTCTCTCTTTTTGTCTAGTGTGGCTTCCAGCTCCTACCTTCGTGCATTACTAAGCAATAAACATTTCTTGGCTTGCTTACTGGCTCTTTGTTGTGTGCGTTTACAACAAGGGTGAGGGAAGCCTTCTTTCAGGAGAAAGACTAAAAAAAACTCGTTAAGGCAGTGGAGAACAAAAATGAATCATTTCATTACTTTTTTAACTTGTGGTTGGAGCAAACTCTTGTCATCTTGGTTTAAAATCAGATGACTTACACCCAGAAGGTGCTATGAGCCTTTCCAGTAATTCTGAATGTTTTCAGAAATGCCTTTGGATAAAAAAGTAACTCTTTTCAGTGCTCTTTTGTTTTGAGGATTTTTTTTTGGCTTATGCATGTTTAAGAACGAGCCTCAGTGTGGTATGAGGGTCTGCAACAGAACCCCTTGGGTGGGATGTACTTCATCCTCTCGGCTGTTCCACGCGGCTGGATGCCATCGCCCTCATCTTTCCCATCTGCAGTCAGGTGGATGTGCATGGATACTGAAGTGCCCTCCCAGGATCTCTCTGGAAGGTGATGGGCTAAGGCAGGAGATTTTGATCACTTTATTTTTTGAACTTTTAAAGTGTTTTTCTGAAGCTAGATAATACTACCAGCTTTTGTTTTTCCAAGTTCAAATTTACACACACACACAAAAGCCTGCACCCTTTCAAAGAGATCGAGAGTATCATATTCCTTGCCAAAGCCAGATACTGTTTAGGTGGTAAACGAGGGACTTTTTTTGGAATTGTGGGGCGAAGCTGCTTTTCTGGAGACACCTTTCAACGATAGATGCCTTAGGCCTGTTGCAAACCCCATAAAGCTTTCACGGCATAGGTGAAAACAAGTTACTGTAGCTGGAATACAACCAATGTTGTAATTATAGTTTTTTTTACTAACCAATGGTCCATTTTGGGTTTTATTTTTATTTTTCCCCCCTAGAAACAGTGCAGATAAGCAGCATGGAGGAGTGGCGGAGGGGCTGTGCTGTGCCGCTCTGCACTGCAAGCTGCTGTCAGTCGAGCAGGGTGGGTTGCAGTTCTGTGCACCCACCTTGTGTTCCCCCATCCGTGCATAGCCTGAACCTTCTCTGAGCATGGCTTTGCGTCTGCAGTTGGCAGCCAGTAGGTTTGGACTTAAGGGCAGGCTTGGACCCAGGTTTATAATACCATAGGTACATACTGGTGTGACCAGAACATCTCGCTGTACTCAGAAATTTAGAATTAGATGTTGTTTTTGAAAACTTACCTCCTCTGGTCCAGATCAGTAAATAGGATGTTCAGTGTCCCTGGATATACACCTAGAGAAGAGGATCGTGCATGTTTAAGATTAGAGGCCTGAGTATTTTCTTGGCTGTGGGAATGGTGACAGTGTGTTTGAACCAACATTGAGTATCTGAAGTCCTTCCTTGAGCAATAAATATTCACTGATCTGGCTAAAACAATATTTACTCTCCGTACACTTTGAGTCTGTCTCTATTTGAAGAGAAATTCCTTCCAATATTTTTCCTGGTCAGTTGTGGGATGGAGGCTGGGTCCGCTTTTAAAGCACTTGTCTTTAATACGCATCAGGTTACCCTGAGGTAAAATGGAAACCTTAGATGTTACTCCTGTAAATAAATGTTTACATAATACATTGCACTGAACTTCTCACCATTGCATGTCTGAGGAAAAAAGGTCACTTTTGACATCAGTAACCTTTAGAGAGAGATGCGTTTGCCACACAGGTAAAGAAAGTTACTGTGCACGGCACATTCCTTTCACCAGATCAAGAAGGTAGGAGAGGTCAAATGTTATTGCTTACAACTCCCAAGGCTTGGCATTTTAAGCTTTAAAGGTAAGATTTGGTTCTAAGGCATGGGTCCTGTAAACAGCACATGCCCAATTTTGCCCATGTGAGTAATTCCATTGAATTCCCTGACACTAGTCACCTATGAAAAGCTAAGTCTGTAACGTACATCTGTGTGGGGTCAGGACCTCAACTCTTCATTTCTAAATGAGAAATTTCCTATAAAACATTGATGGTCACAAAAGATAGTGGGTTTGGATTTGGAACTAAGTAAGTATCTATCTTAGTTTTACTGCGTTTGTGTCGAAACACTTGCCCAGCACCAAACATAAAAAATATTACCTTCCTGTAAGTCAGCAGCAAAACTGCTGTTGTGTCGATAGATTAAGGCTTTCTCCCTGAACTCAATCCAGCAGATGTGCAGCAGAAGAGGGAGCTCGGTGTTCTCCAGTGGAATCCATCCATGTTTTGCCACCCATGGCAAAACATCATCCGGGCTGTTGGGATTGTTGGGTCCTGGGACCAGCGCCCATGAACAAGTGCATCAGCTCGCCTACTCTGTGACACAGGGGAATCCTCGACAGGCCTAAACTTTGTGTTGTGGGATGCAGTGGAACAGGAGATCCTGATGATAAATGGATTTTTGCTGCCTTTGTATTTGAAATACTGGCAAAACCTATAGGTTTTCAGACGCTGAAAAAAACTGAGGTAGGAGCTATGATGCTTACACTCTCCTGCCTTTATGTATTTCTTGATCTTTGTCCAAAGATAATACAAAATTAACAGTATGAATGATTAGCCCCACATATGCCTGTGACAGTACTTGATGGCTTTTAATGTGCATTGCTTTTTTGGATGCCCAGTTCCTTTTTCACTTCCCCCTCCATCTCTCTCGCTCCTCCCCCACAATTTAGAGAAAAAAGTTCTTTAAATAGCAACCTCTTTGCTTTTGTCATGTACCGGGCAGCCTTCGTGGCATGGCCGGGGTTACCACAAGAGCAATCATGAAACCTTATTTACAGCTACTGGGTTGGTCAGGATTTCTTTGGGGGCATTATTGCACATCTTCCCCCCCACCCCCTAAAAAACCCTATATATTGCTATCCAGTTGTCTTGCATGTTCCTGATGCTTCACTTGTAATACTAATGAGCCCTTACAGGGCATACAGTGCTTTCTTTGTTCTTATAGGAGCCGATGGGGAGGGGGAGTGGGTGCCGCTGTGATGCATGGAGCAGAGCTGGTTTTACTTAGCCTGCAAACACGCTGGAGAACTGAGAACCGGCGATGCAAAGGCAGGCAGCGAGCATCGGGAGCTGTAGGCACCTCTTCCCCCTTCCCAACACGCATGCAAACAAGACCCCGTATAGTTAAACATTTAAAGGCCTTTATTTTAATGGTGAAATGGTGCGCAGGGGTCGGCGGCGGCGCTGGGATTGGTGGCGGCGGATGGCGGCTCCAGGTGGCACACACTGACAGCTGGGTCACATGATGGCTGTCAGCGCTCGCTTTTCCACCCCTCTGCCTCCGCTCTCCCGGGCTCCCGCACAAGCATCCCGTTGCTTCCAGGAATGTAAAGGCTGGGGGTGCAGTCTGGAAGGAGGCCGCGTTGCTTTGCCCCCCCCCGCTTCTTGTCCGAGCAGGCTGAATTCCCGACGGCCGCGGCTCGTGGAGGTGCAGGACGGCAGCCACAGTTGCCAGGGGACTTGGGTCATGAGACTCAACTCTGATCGTGTTCGCTAGAGGAGGAGGATAGATGGGACTGACATGTACGCTCCGGCAGCTGCCAAAGCAGCACTTAGCTTTCCGATGAATTAGATTGATCTTCTCTGCAGCAATACACTGGAAGAGACAAAGGAGCAGGGAAGACGGGCGGTATTTACTTGAGCAGAAATCCCGGGCTGTGCAACAGAATGGAGGGGCAGGATTTGGGTTATGAAACTCCAGGGCAGTGCAAATGCAGCCTAGTGCAAACGCCTATATTGCGCTTCAGTGAACTGCCTTCTTTAAGGTGGTTTTTGTGATCCTGTTGCTAGGATGAAGCCTTTTGCATTGCAGCATGGAGAGTCTTTTGTTTGAGTTAAATTCAGACCTCTTGATATGTCACCTGACAGTCTTGTGGTTTTGGATGAATATGGCTCATTGCTATTATTAACCTGAGTTGGCAGCCGGGCACAACAGGAGTTTATAGGGATTTTGAAAAGTGGAACGGCTCGGGGGACAAAGATGCTTCCCAGGTACGGTCACCGCACAGTTCTTGAGATTATTTTAATTATTTTAAAACTTAATATTTTCACTGTGATGAAAGTATTTATTTTCCAGGAATGTGAAGCTTTTAGAGACGTAATATTTTTATGATTCTTCTTATAATTATATGCTAAATGGCACGAATGTTATTTTTTTCCCCTGAATTGGTTCTATCTGTTGTAATTTTGCAAAGGGAAGTGCAGTCTACTTGAATAATGTAAAATATTGTGTTCAATGCTAGTGAGTTTAACTGAAAGGAACTCTGTCTTGTTTGTGTGTGTTTTTTATTAAAACAGGTATTTCAAAAGAGCACAGAGCTTGTGTGTGTGTGTGTGTATGTGCATATGTTTGCATGCATATATGTGCTTAAATCAGCTAAAAGCTGAACAGGTACTTTTTGAAAGGACTTACGTGAAGTAGTTCCAAAAATATTGTGTGGAATTACTAATACTAATTGTAAATTCTGAAGCCGTGTAAATTGCAAAGTTGCTCAACATGCTACATGTCTTTAACAAAACCTTCCAACCTACTTATTTTCAATATCACACTCCAGATTATGATTAATGTGTTGACTAGACTGCACCTAACCTGTATATATTATGTCTTTTTGCTTGTGGAAAGGCATCTGGCTCATGTATTGGACTTTAGAATATAAATTAGGTACCTTAATGAGAGCCAAGTGACTTGGTAGAAGGAAGAAAAAAATGAAAACAAACTAAAGTCAGCTTCATATACAGTTAAAGAATTGGACAGAGCCAAGGACCTTGGAAGCCAACTGAAGTTTAGGTCCAAGTTTATTATACTGAGTGTGAAATATCTGGCTGACTGAATGTGTGCCTAGTGTACAATATGTGCTTAGTATAAGCAGCAGAAGTTTCCTGGAGCTCAAGTAGTGCAGCTATTCAAGGTGAGGATCGCTAAGCGGGTAAATGAATGAGGCAGATTTATAGATGTAGCATGGGGCTGACCTCTACAGTGCTGCAGTGCCTGTGGACATGTCACCTTCTTTCAAGAAATGAAAAGGGGGTGGCTTGGATTTTTTTTTTTTTAAAGAAACATTATTTCCTTGTAACTGCTACCAGCAGTCACCCGTTGTGAGTGGGTGTCCCTGAGATGATCCACCATCTATCAGTTCTTCCAAGCTACCCAGAGTGCAGGTCCGTTGACTTTTGCAAAACCCCAGCTGAGGTCAAAGTGATGGGTAAACTCCTTCGCAACTGATTGTCACAGGCTCCCTCTGTGGCTTTGGTCAAGTCACAAATGCCGGTTTTCTCTGCAGAATCAGCACGCGTTCACCACAACAGTCACACAACCCTGAAGCGACCTCGACTCTTGTAAAGACAATTATCTTGCAAAATTTTTCTAAGTATAGGCCTCGTGGTTTCCAGTTTAGGGATATTCTTCCTCCTCACAGCCTTATGGTCATGTTATGTCACCAGCATTTAAATGGAATCTCTCGCTGAAAATGCCAACTTTGCAAATCAGCAATGCAGTCTGGATCATCCTTACCATGTGAATCCTGATAAAGTTCTTTTGCGTTTCAGGTGTTATTACTAAAAAAAGAAATAACCTGCCCATGCCTCTTTAAAAAAAGCTAACGGATGGTCTTCCAAAGCTGGAAGCATCATTAACATGCCATACATGGCTGTTTTCATTGCTTCCAAATTAGTTGTGCTCTTTCAGACAGGCTTACGCAGCTGTCTTTGTACAATAATGGTCAAATAATAAGCGAATTATTGAATTGCAGTAAGAAGGTATTAAAATACATAGAATACCCTCTTCTTGTGTCCTATACACTCAGCTTTTTTTGTATCTTCTCAAAGCCAAAAGGAAAAAATCCAGTAACAGATAATAGAAATGTACAGGAATGCAGAGGAATTTGGGCAGGAGAAGGGAATTCCTTGTTGGAAAAAGCATCTCAGTCAGGGGTGAGAGGTGTATGATATGATGGTTGGCCTAGGCAAGGACCGTTTGCCTTCTGCTTCTGATCGCCCTTCCCTATAACAAAGCAACTGTAGGATCCTAAATACTACTGGGCTGTATATGTACAGGTGAGCATGCTTCGATGTGAATGTATATCTCTGTGGAACGTGGAGATAATCTGCATCTGAAATATCCCAATGCACCCAGTGGAACAGTCTCATACTTACAACGTAAGCTCTTCAAGATAGGGACAGTCTCTGTCCAACGCTTGTGTAGAAGTTGGCTGGGTCTAAGCACTCCCGTAACAACATAGGACATGAAGAGGATCATCTGCAGGAGTTGGAGATAAGCCCTGGGGATCCCTATGCCTCTGTTCTGATGCTCATCTTAACAGGAGTAAAGCAAGATGTTTCCTTCCACGTGGAGCCCCGCAAGGAGGGCATGGGGCAAGGTGGACCTGCAGTCTGCTCTGCCCTGGCTGTTCCTGTCAGCCTTTTAAAAGGTGCTAACATGAAAAACACGCAGAACAGATAAGCTAGCATAAACTATAAATATCGTTTGCGTAGATGCATTTAAAAATAGTTGGAAGTGATTCATCACCAGGCAATTTTTATAACTATGGGTAACATGATGTAGGAAAACAATAGTTTGACTGATAGTTTCAACTTACTTTTTCAATGATTAGTCATATTCTGGTTTTGAGCAACTTTACTTTTTAGCAAACTCTTTTACAATTCCTACCTGCTTAGTATCTCGACCAGTTTGCTTCAGTTGGTTTTCTTTAAGACTTCTAAAATACCTATGTTAATTATTAAAAAGTAATTGGATACTATCTAAGCTGTGTTAGTATGAAATTGTTTTAAAAGTAAAGTCTCAGGCAGGAGGAAAAATAGCATTAAACTAAACCCTTAATGTAATAAAGAAGTGCTGTTCATGTTGTAGTGGAAACAAGGAGGAAGGAATGTACTTGCTTTCAATTACAGGGGAAAATCTTGTATTTTAATTGGTGGAGTGTAATGAAGGATTTCTGTGTCTGTCGTTTCAGCTATTAAAACTTGCACACGGTGTAATAATACCAATTTAAAGCCATTCAGTTGCCTCTTGCTGAGAAATGTCTATGGCAGTAATAAACTCCAGGAATTAGATACATGAGAAAATCCATCCTTGGAGAGAATTTGGAGTTCTGGATTGCCATGCAACTCGCAGTAGAGATGTCAGGAAGCATGTAATGGCTCTGCAAATGTAAACTACAGATAATACTCCTGGTGGTTAAATGTAAAAAAGGCAGGAAAGAGCAAACGGGTGAAAGAGCAAGAAGAGCTGAACAATACTAGGGCTTAAGTGTGAACATGCATTAAAATACCATTTTTCAGGCCTTGATTTAATTATTATTAGTTTCTAATAATTTTGGCATTATTCATGTGGAAGTTTGGCTTTCTGTCCCAAATAATTCCTTTCCCTTTGTGCTTTCTACTTGCATTAGCATCTGTGCAGGGGGGTTGGACCAGATGACCTCCAGAGGTCCCATCCAACCTCAACCAGCCTGTGATTGTGAGAGATCTGGTTTTATGTGATTTGTTTCTGAAATATCCCCCCCACACCCATCACTGGATTTCTACCCCACTCTGTTCATATAGGTATTTCTCTGAATAGAATCGTTTAGGTTGGAAAAGACCTTTAAGATCATCAAGTCCAACCGTTAACCTGGCCCTGCCAAGTCCACCACTAAACCATGTCCCTAAGCACCACATCTACAC